>CM065654.1:21384897-21404897 GCA_033220385.1 Triplophysa yarkandensis | reverse complement strand
CCTTCTTTATCTCTGTCTTTGCCCTGTTGGTGGCAGTAAATGGCATTGAGAAGAGGAAATGATCATGAATGAATGTGAGGATGTAATGTATCACAGCAATGGCTTCACCGTTCCTGCAGAGTCCTGTAGATCCAGGAGCTCAGATTGTCAAGAGAGCTCTTCGCAGAGAAAGAGTGATCAGAGACAAGCAAAACCCTCTCTCGTTCTCTGATCAACACCTATACGACAGATATGGATTTTCGGCAGATGGAATAGTGTATCTTTGCAAGCTTCTCGAACATCACATTAAAAATCCCACCCGACGCAATAACGCGATCAGTGTTCCACAAATGATATGCATTTCGTTGCGTTTCTTCACAAGCGGCACGTATCTGTATGCTGTGGGGGATGCTGAGAACATCAGCAAGAACACTGTGTGCAGAACCATCAGACGGGTGGTCCTCGCCCTTCAGAGGTATATAAACACTTTCATTGTGTTCCCTGGATATTTACCAGCTGCTGCCATAAAGGAGGGGTTTAAGAATATAGCTGGTAAGATGCATCTTAAAATCCCCTTTAAATCATTTGTCTCATAAATCATCTAAAAGTGATGTTGCATCATCTCAAAGGATTCCCCAAAGTTCTAGGAGCCATAGATTGCATTCACATTGCAATCTCCAAACCTGTTAAAGAAATTGAGGCTGACTTCATGAACCAAAAGTGTACTCACAGCCTTAATGTCCAAGTAAGTGTCAATCAGCTTGTTCATTAATGCAGATATCAAGATGTTTGCACTGATCTTTGTTTACTGCAGATGACTTGTGACCATCAATGTATGATCACAAGCTTGGATGCTAGATGGCCTGGATCAGTACATGACTCCCACATTTTCAATGAATCAGCATTGTGCCGGCGCTTTAAAGATGGTATGGCACATATTTGGCTTATAAATAACAACATGGATTGTGTAACATGTTAACGTTTTCTGTTGTTTGACAGGGTTGTATGATGGCATATTGGTAGGAGACGGGGCCTATGGCTGTCAGAGCTGTTTGATGTCACCGTATCGAAACCCCCAGACCAAACCACAGCATGACTTCAACAGTGCCCTTCATCGAACGGGACTCATGATTCAAAGGACTTTTGGCATTTTAAAGGCACGGTTTAGGTGTCTTTGTGACCTAAGGGTGTCACCGGAACGGGCATCACAGATCATTGGTGCGTGCGTTGTCCTCCACAATATAGCAAGCTTAAAAAAGGAGCGGATGCCCCAGGAATACCACATCCCCTGTGATGACTTTGACCCTGTTAGCCTGGACCATCCAGCTGGCAATGTTCTGCGAGATGACATTACTACACAATATTTTAGTTAAAAGGCAATTGAAGTACAGTGGAACTCCATGATTCTTTAGGTAACACATGGATGTATAGAAAATCCCCCAGAACTGTCAAACCATTGTTATATTTACATTTATTCATTTGGCAGACGCTTTTATCCAAAAACAGGGGCTTACAAGTATTATGCATTTGCCAATTGTCACTGCAGGGCAAACAGGGGTGAGATGTCTTGCGCAAGGACACTTCAGTCATTGTCTGCTGGCACTGAGAATCGAATAGGCAACCTTCTGCTTACAAGTCCATTTCTACAACCACCAGACCACAACTCACCCCATCTTTGATAGAAGAGTTTAATATTTATATCTAAAGTTAGACAATCTTATTGAGCATTAAAGTTTACCTTGAACTATTAATTTCACTGCAATTTCAAATTTCGACTTGGTCTTACTCTGTCAATGTAAAATGCATCAATTTTATTATTTTACAGAATGTTCCCAACATTGTGTGGAATGATTTTATGCTTGAAAAAGTAATTCAAAAATTACTTTAGCTAGGTTTTCACAGACAGAGCCACATATAGACTGCATTGTATTTCATATTATTTTTAAAGATTGTGAAATTGTTTTTTTTTTTAAAACAAAAAACAAACTCATGTACATTATGAGCTTATGCAAAATTTTATTTTGCATGTCAAACTGTGGGAACTTCACTCATTCAAACATATTTTCACTTCTTGAATATATACAAATCTTGACCAGAATACTGTACCAGGATGCTGACAGTGACCTTCAGCGTACAAACACTCAAATAAGAAAAATAAAGTGCCTGAAAGTACAATTTATAAAACAGCTTAAAAATGTCAATGAAGTATAAAAGAACAAATTTAGTATCAGTACAAACAAGCTAAAAAAAATGCAATGTACTTTTCACAGTTTTGGTGTAATTGGTCTACATGAACAAGGATGTTTGTGCATTGTGTGTGTGATACATGTGATTTGAAATCTGTGCCCATGTATAAAAAACTATGTACTGAAATGATTTTTTAATAATCCCAAAAACATCTGTTAAACTAACTCGTAGCTCCCTTATTTAAACAGCTTATTGGCCATTTAATAGTTTCTTTATCTCTTCTACATCGTTCAAATATTTTGTGATCTACAATATTTTTTGTTGTTTTACATTTTCTCACACTTCTTGCAACTACTGGTAAATGCTCTTTTTATTCTATGGCATTATCATACAGTAGCATTGTCTGGTCTCTGTGGTCATACATTGTTGTCTCTGTCTATTGCACTAAGCTGTACTAAACACTTGTAATGTGGGTCTAAAGAATGTTGACTCTTGTGCTTTACATCCCTTCATATGTACATCCAAACGAAAAAGGAAACCTTATCGTACCTAATGCTACATTTTATCTACAAGCACATATTCATTCTTTAAATTACTCCATAACACATCGTACCATAACAGACACAATTCCCTATATTAAGATGTTTCTTTTTTTGCATTTGAGTCAACTTTTTATGCACCAAAATGAAAAGAAATTTCACAAAAATGCAATGAAAAAAAAAACAGTGCACATTCCTAAAATGTTTGAAAGTAAAAACCCCGGTCTGTTATGCTATCAAGCTCTATTCTCTTGCTGCCTGGCATACTGTGATTTTGCACAGAATGGGCTAAGAGTTCCATAATTGAGCAACATAAGATTCCTTGGTTTAAACGACTGTACAAAATGGCTAAGAATACTACCGGACACATAGAACAATCATTCGTCTTGATGCTAAGAGGCATCACTATTCTTGGCAGTGATAACAGCACCGGCAGTAGAACAAGTTAAAATAACTTAAAACAAACCATGGTCCCATGCACCATATCTTTAATTTTCTCGTATGCCATCTCTCACTACCTCTCTAATAGTTTGGCATTACCATTCTCATATTACCACAGTAAGCTGTGTGATAAAGTTGAACAAAAAGGGAAATGACTAAAGAGTTAAGTAGACCTTAGGGCATGGTCTAAAATACTTCAAATCTGAAAAAACAAAACAAAGCTTGTAACCCTATAGTAATGAGTGGCACTAATCTGTATGTCGTTTCATTTGTTTTCTGGGCTCATTCAGTAAAGCTTTCCATTGACAGTCAATGTCAACTATTAAATGTACATATTTATACCACAGAGTCTCTGATCTCAGAACCCAAACGTACCCGAGGGCGAGGGGAGATGTCACTGATCTCCACATTACTGTCTTTAACCCCATTCTGTGGTGTTTGGGCGAGTGTCTGTACTTCCAAAGAGTTCTGCTGTGGCGATGTGTCGGTGCCTAGAGTCTCAGCTGGAGAAATTATGTAGCCACAGTTTTCCTCCAATGTCTGGTAGCTTTTGTGGTCTGATGGAGAGGTGGGAAGCACACCACCATTCAGGGGTAAATTCTCCCCTGGCCTGACTGGGCTTTTCTGGGCTCCCCCAGTTTGTTCTCCCACCCTTAGCATTTCCTTCATCCGGCCCCTCTGTCGGTATGCCAGAGACAGGCCGAAGGAAAGCACACACACGGCTAATAGCACACACACGACCGCCAGCTCCGTGCCGTACGTCTTTATGCGCTGTTGAGCAGAGCGTGCTGATTCCCCGGAAAGGATGTCTGACGATATGCTCTGAATTATGAAAGGTTCATTTATCTGTCCCAAGTTGGTCTTGGTCTCAGATGAGGGCTCTGCTCTCACGCAGTAATTGGCCAAGAGTTGCCAGAACCCGCTCTCCTCTGACCAACAAGAAAAGACCTCCTCACTTCCTGCTCGGCCACTGACAACCAATCCACCATCTGGGCTCTGAAACAGGAAGTGACTTACATCTGGTTTATACCGCCATTTTCTGTGGGCATGGTTGGAGCGAAGCTTGCAGGGAAGCAAACGGAGAGTGTTCGCAGGGACAACAGTAAGCTGGCAGTCAGTTGATGGGGCACTAGGGAAGGAACGTGGAAACACTAGAAAGACAAAAAAAAATAAGACGCATTTAAACAAATTATTTTAACAGGACAATAAGTGAGTTTTAACAAAATTTATGTTTAAGTTTACCTGCGCTTTTAGAGTCAGTGCCAAACAGCGTCCTGTTACATTTCGATAGTGTGTCTGCCGTCTCTATATCTTGCTGCCAATGACTGAAACACACAAAAGATGGTTCAAAGTTGGTGTAAATGAAATGTATACTTTTCAGCATCAAGTTTGGAAAACTTACTTTTGTTGTGAGGTTCTTGTGACATCAGTGCAATGTGTGCCTGTCCAGGCACAGTATGGGTCTTTGGCTAAAATACACTCCCCACAGTTGTTATGGAAACTGCAGTTTGCCAATGGCAGCTGCACAATACCCGAGTGTGACGATACAAATAATAAACCCTGTTTGATGAGAAAGAGAGACAGAAAGAGATAGGATAGAGAGAGAGAGACAGAGTGTGTAAGTACAATCTACATGCCCAGAAATTACATTAAATAGAAAATTATGTCCTGAAGTTGAACCTGTATTTCTTTGTTTTGTAGAAGAAATATGTTTAAGGGAATTTCTGGATGGTGATTGACAACAATTTTAGATCATAATTGTTCTGCTTGAAATATTTTAAACAATTTATGGAAAGCAAATGGTAATCATTTTAATTTCATGGAGCCCCATTTGTTAAATCTCAATTTCAAGAAATCTTCTAAATATCATTCTGTGTGTTCAACCACAAAAAGACATTTTTACAGATTTGGAACCACTTGGACAGAACTTTCTTTTTTGGGTGGGCTATTCCTTTAAACTCGTATGCATCGATCACACAAATAATACACACACCTTTGTTTTGTCCAGTTCTATGTGCTGTACTGGTTGTGGCTCTAGAAACAGACTGATCTCCTCAATGATGTGCATTGCACCAGCCACATTCACAGCCTTTTGCAATCGTCCATCATCTGCAATAGTGACAATTAGCGACCATGACAATTTCGGACAAAATGACGATAATCAGATGAAGATAAACCTCTTAACATACCTGTGCCGATAAACATCACGTCATAAGCCCTGTGGATGCCTTGAACCTGGTGTACAGCAATTTGTGTGTAACGCACGGAGTGTGTAAAGAGTACAGGCTGACTTTTAATCGGACTGTCCATCAGAAAGTGATCTTTCACAAAGTTTAACACCTTATCTGGCATATCCAGAGACGACTCTATTCCCATCTCCCTTGAAGAATTAGTAATACACTGAAGAGAGGAAACATAACATTTATTTGGAGCTTAATGAAGAGCTTCTTGAGTGAGTGCGTGAGTGGTGTTGTGAGTTTTCTTACCATTCCAGGTCGTGGTTCAGGTACAGAGAGAGTGTAAGAGTACCATTGCTGTGTCTCTCGATTGACCTCTTTGTATCGCCCACTAAACGCTTGCTCCACTTGATCCATGCTGAAAACGCACACTGCTGAACTGCCGGAAAGACCTTTGCTCCTACAAAACAGACAAAAAGATTGTTTATTCAGCATAAATAGAAATAAATTGGAAGAGGTTTGTATTTTTCACACATCTCACAAAGCATTTACAGTGTTAACAATGAGTTTTAATAGCACAGAGTACCGTTTGTTTATATTCTATTATTTTCTAAATTGAAAGGGGGTTTGGACAAAAGCATGTGCAACATTATTAAATGTAAATCTTTGTTTGCTCACCACTGAGAAGTAAAGACTGCGTAGAGCAGTGTGTCTTTCTCCTTTTGGGAAGGGAGCACATACACATCCTGTATGATGTTGAAAGGAAAGCCATCGTCCGGTAGCGAACACAAGAGCTGAGCTTTCAAAAATGTGGTCCACTTTTTCTGCAACACTCTCTCTCCACCCTGATCCTCCTAAGGACACAAAAACACAAAAGAAAAATATTTGTAAAAAATATTTTAATGTATATACAAATATATATAAATGACCACCAGGGGGACTCATAACTCCAGCCCAGGTATCAACACTTTTCTATCAAAAATAAATCAAATATTAGATTAGATTAAGAGTTACTTTATGCTTCTCATAGGCCATGGCAGATAAACACAGTGCTCCAAATTACTCAGAGATTATTATACTATAATGCCAATTAAGTTTGGAATAACATGCTTTGAATGGCCACATAATAATAACAGGATTTTGAAATATGAGAGTAAATATCTGATTCCATTCGGCCGCAGGTTCAGCAACAATGAAGGGTCATTAAGATAACAATAAACTAAATGCACAACTGTATAATATATATGCAGGTTGTGTATGTGTTAACATGTATGCTTTCTCAAGTTTATGCTAATATTATCAATCCAGTGTGAACTGCTCGAATTCTTTACATTACCTTACACACACGTGCAATCCTGGACACTATGGTGTTATCAAAAAAGTCAAACTCCTTCCCCATCTCACTGAAGAAAAAGTAAATCTGATCACCACCTGCCTCATCGGAACCCGTAATATGAGCAGAACCTACAAACGCCGGATCTGACAGAGCACAGACACATATAAAATCGGTTTTATAAAATTATACATAAAACATAAAAACATGCAGCACATTCTCAGTATCAGTAGGCTTCATCGAGTCATTTTATGCCCTTTAATATGCGTGAGAAAGAGTTGTTCAGCAATCACTGATACAGGTTTATTTTTAGATATGTATCTTGTGAGAGGTCCCTTGTGGTTATGTGTCTGTGCGTGTGTGCGTCTGCGTGCGTGCGTGTTTGTGTACCTTGGAGCCAGTTGAGAGAGTTTTCTGTTTTTAGAGAAGTGCCAGAACCTAAACTCCTATATATGGTGGGTTCATTTCCCTGGAAGTTACTGACAGTGGCAGTGTACAGTTCCCCGCCTGCAACACATAAAAATACAAATGTTTACTGAACACTGCCATACATATGCAGTTCAGTTTTATGGATGTATGCATGATGTTTTTGCATGAGGAAACTCACCAACTACAATAGCTGTAGATTTGTATTCTGGATTAAAAGGGCAACGTCCACGGCCATCCTCCATAACATGTTCACCCAGTTCATCTCTCACCAGAGAAAAATTCCAAATGTTCTACAACAATTCAAAACAATGTTCAACTACGAGAAAACATCAAACTGACACCCAGAAGCAATGAGATTGAAAAACTTACGATGTAAGCACAGGTGGGGCTAAAGGCATAAGTTCCACACACATACAAATGTGTGCTATTTAAATGAAGTAAAATCTTGATGTAATTGAAACAGTCCGTCTGAAACACATAACATAATAACATTAAGTAACAAAAACCGATTTTGTATATTCAAATTTTTTTTCATTTACTTGCAAAACACACACACACATGCACCCGCGCGCTCGCACGCACGCACGCACACACACACACACACACACACACACACACACACACCTGTGCATCCTTTCCCTTAAAGCTGCATTCTGTCCTTTTTCTTTCAGGTGTGTTCCACGAGAGCTACAAAAATACAGAATAAAATCAAAATGCATTTCAACACGTTTAAAAATGTTTTCCACAAACATCACCACATCCACTTACTGTTCTCTGAACAGATGTTGAATTGATGTCATCAAGGCTGAGAGAGAATATGTTTTCCCTGGCTCCCACGTAAAGCCTGCCTTCATCTGGACTCAGCAGAAGCGTTGAGTAGTTGTATACACCCTCCACAGAGAACTTTCTCAGCGGTCGTCCTTCTGCATCTGTACACACACATTAACAAAGCTTAACACCAGGACAAATGTTGTATAAAGCACTAAAACATATTGCTACACACAAGCATTCAGCCTTTGCAGGTCATCTTTGTTCCACCCGCAAAAACTACAAAATCCTGGCACATAAACAACCTTTTTTTTAAGATAACATTAGTTTGCATGTCCAACATCTCCTTTAGAGTACAGAACACCAGCCAGGGTTTGCAAATTGCTTTAATAGCGTTTGTAAATGTTTCCAATCAAGGATTAAACCCTTCTGTGTGTTTGGCCAAAACGAGCCAACGTTACATTTAAAGCAGTCTGGTAATGGGTCGTTTGGGAATAAGAAACGTTGTGGTAGTTCATGTAGCCCTAAAACAGAGTTAAGTTTTCGCAGATGAGTGTGTCCGACCATGCAAGCCGCTTTGCTGGCCCAGATTCCCTCTGTGCTCATTAGAGAGTCAAACAGCATGTCCCCAGACAGAGCAAACGGAAAAGAAAATACACAAACACACACAGGAAGAAATCTGAGATGTTTTCTAAAGGCTTTCTGTAGACTGAATCAAGATTAAATGAATGATTAAGGAAACTTTCCTCAAAAGCTTGCTCACAGTAGATAACAATAGTAAGATATCACACACAATACCTGATATTCCGGGAAAATACTCTGTCAAATACTCATGGCATAGATATAAACATTTGGTGTTTTAAATACCCCTGTGAGGTCTCTCTTGAAGTTTGTTAATGATATTTTCTATACTTTTTCAGGTAAGTACCATTTTCAGGATTGTCACATCCATAATAGTACACATTCCTCATAATGGGCACTGAAAATAAACATTAAGTAGCTATTTTATGTTCTATGAAGAATCATCCCTTCTCTATTTGATGGATATAATTGCTTCAGGGTTCTGCATTTTAATTAAAAGAAACACTACAAAGTTTTTGTCTCAAAACATATTTTTGTCAAATTCATAACGCAAGTTTATTTCCATTATATAAATATAAATCTTGCGCATAACAAATGCATTCCCAGTACATTCCTCTATAAGGAAAATATCACATCCACAGTGCTAGGTATTTATAAATACAGTCCGGAGCATGAACATGTAAAATAATCCAAATTTGTACAATTTGTTGCTAAAAAACCTTTTTGACTCTGAATTTAATGGATTATTTAAACGGATTCTTGTGTTTGCTATACAAAATAGGCCTTAATAAAAAGGTTTAACAATTTAAAGAAGAATTAAACGCTGTTCCATACATTAGATAATATGAGTGCTTAAATAAGGCTGTTTTCATGTTATACATGATAGATTTGTTTAAAACCGAAGTTAGACACATGATGTAGTAGACATGTTCTCAGTACATTTCTAGCTTTGCTTTACTTTATTTATTGAGTAGGAATTATGTGCAAGGAAGCCTTGTTGTAGGCAATAGGAGGAGAATGAACTTAATAACGGTTAAGACCCATTTTTATACAAAATTGTAAATCAAAGCATACTGTAGTCATAAAGTACATGCAACAGACTCATCCATCTGACTACCTGAACTAATGATTATGACCACTGAAGCAAGCATTTGTATATTATAGGTTGCTCTGTGTGGTACTGTTTGAAGTAAATGAAGTGTAAATAGCTTTGAATAAGAAATCATTACTTACTGTAACAGAAGCTGATGCGTGCTGTGATGTCATCTTCATTCGCCACGGTTGATCGTAAAACACCAGCCAAAAAAATCCATATGGTCAAAGACAAGAGCCAGACAGAGTTTGTGGTTACCATGGATACTAGTTTCTGTTGGTCTTTACATTTCCCCGTATCCATGGCAGCTTTGTAATTGAAGATTTTATAATCCAGTTGTCTTTGGTATTCAGGATGTGTTGTTTACACTCCGTTAGGTCAGTACAGAAGGTCAACGAGGTCCAGCCATTTTTCAATGATGTCCAGGTCAACAGTGATGAATTGACGCTTGTTGGCAAACATACACGTATTTAAAATTACAGATTTCTTTCTCTAAGGACCGTTTGCACAGATAGCTCTAAATAGACTGTCTGGAATCTGTAGAGGGAAAGCAGAAGCATATTTAGTCTCATGATTGGAAAGACACAGCCTGAATGATGTGACTTAACTGGCAGTGCATAATGAGAAATTATTTTGCTGTAAAACTGTGCATCAACCACCTGAATTAAACAAAAAAAACTCTGAATTCAGATTTGAATGAAAGAACTTAGGACAGAAAATAAGCAGGTGTTTGTCATTTACAAACATACACAGAACATGCACATGGGGTAGAGGTTGCATCTGAGGTCCTCCTCAGCATGACATTATCCAAACAGAATTTGGAAATGCACCAGCTCCTCCCCTTGGCCTGATCCACTTGTAAGGAGCTATGTCCAGAACACATGAAGCTTATGCAATCTCTATAACCTCAACACAATTTTAATTTAAAACATGAATAAGAACATGAATTGATATCCAAATTAGTGAATAAACTCCAGAGAAAGAATGACTGCTATGTTGTCTTTACAAAGCAATAGATGCAAATCATTCAGGTCAAATAGATAAACAAATAAGTTACATAGATTATGAAAAATGAAATAACTGTAAAACAATATCAAATGTTGAAATTCTTAATAATTAGAATAGGTATACAGTAAAATATGTATACAATGTAGACATCATACATCACTACCTCAAAGCTACAAACTAAAAGTGTGTGCCGACATCTGTCCACACACACACACACACACACACACACACACACACACACACACACACACACACACACACACACACACACACACACACACACACACACACACACACACACACACACACACACACACACACACACACGAAAAAGCAGAGATTTACGCAAAACACATTCAGTCTTTAGTGTGTATGAACTGTGCAAACTCAGAACGAGAAGACAGGCTCTTTAAAAAGATTAAAGACTATAAGTAAATTATCCTGCTTAACTTAATCTACAGCAGCCCAGACACATAGCACTATATTCCAATAAAAGTCTGTGTCTGTAAATTTCTGTTCCTGTATTGCAAAACACTTATTTAGAGCATTTCATCAAAGGAAGTGATGCAATGTGATAACTCAACCTGACCCGATTAGAATAGGGGACGCATTACATAAACTCTGTTTACTCTCCAGACTCAAACTCATGCCCACTCATGTCTTCCAGTCCATTCTTTTTTACTATTTCACGCAGATGACTAAGAGCAATGAAAACCACAATGTAAACAATGCAAGCATAAATCTCATAAACCTGTCACATTGGTCTGCTTTCTTTCCACAACCTTCCTTCCAACTCCTCGGGGCACGAAATTTCATAAAGGAATCAATATCAATGACCAAAACTGAAACTTTCTACAAGGTTGTCTACAAGTACAAACAGCGGATATTGCACATCTGTGCATGCACAGACAACGAGCCCTTGCTCATGTTCACACATCAGAAGATGTTTTCCTGTCCTCACCATCTCAAGGTGTGACACGGTCAGATCCTCTATGCCAAATGGAGAGCTGGACGGCATTTGTCATCTCCCTACAGATTTAAAAAGATCACAACAAAACCACAGAATGCTTACATAAATACATAAGCATCAAATACTTCTTTGATGAGACAAATGAGGCATTCACCGTCATGTTTCCATGGTCTTGGATACAAATGACTGGTGATTTTGAAACCGAGCAGACCTAAAGTAAACAGTGAAGATCTGCTTTCATGTGTTTCTCACTTCCACAAACGCTGATGGGAATCGCAGACAAAAAGCAGTTAAAGCAACACTCAAAATCCAGAATTCTGCAGCATCCATGGATTGGATTTTAAGACCACTTGATTGTTTTTCAATCTAAATGTGATATTGCAGTTGGCCCCCTTTGATTCTCAAAGTATGATTATGTCACATGTCACAAAACTCAAAGTCCAACTAATGCAATTGAAAATAAAGTCAACATTTGGCAAAGTGAGGTCCTTTAGAAATATAAAGTCTTACACTTTATGCTTTCTTCTTTCTGGCAAGTACCTGAAAGGTTTACTTTGAGGTTCCAACTGAAATCCCACATGGGCAATCCAACACCACCTTGTTTAGGAGCCCATTTCACCCACCCCCAACCCCCCCCCCTCCTCCATACCACCCCAAACACACGCATGCTGGCTCCACATACACCTCTATATACCAAAACAAATACACAACCATGTTAAATGAAACATAAAAAACGAGATTGTGTTGCAACAGGTGATTTCAAGCACTGATCTTTCGACAGTTTAGGAAGATCTGTTCCTCTCCTCTGAACAATACAAGCCTAAACCCTCGACAGCACCTCTCACCACTGCCCCCCAACTTATACATATGTTCATGCAACTTACCACCTAAACGAATAAAGCCATTGAGTCCCTCTTCCATAAGAGTTGAAGCGACTTTGAGCCATAAGAAGACTATCCCCGTGTGTTTCCCTCTGTCCTGGTGAACTATGTGAGATCCAGACACTGGTTTCTAGGATCATGGCTCGACCCTCCTCCTCCTCCTCCTTCCCATTGAACAGAGCCACACCTCTAACACACTCATACATGACACCAGAGGTGCTCTCTTTATTCTTCTGCACTGCTGACAAACTACACAGGACTATGTGCTACATGACAAATGGTTAGATCATGGGAATGTATGTTCTTGGGGCTTTTTTGTGATGTACATTCTCACATTGTTGTTGTGATCTTTTGTGACAGAGCTTGCACTAAAAGAGTATGTTTAAAAGCTTTGAAATGAATTAAGTATAAGTAAAACATAAGTAATCTGGTTGACTCAAATATTTGTATTAGAATTCAGCAGGAATATCAGGTGTAAAGTTATATTGCATAAAATATTTGTAGCTTTTTTAAATAAAGTTTTTTTATCAATTATTTTATGTTTTCCACTAAAATTAAATGTTTAAAAAATATTCTACTAAGTCAGTATAACTGTTAAAATTGTGTTATTTACTAAGGCACGACATTTCTTTAAACAGTGTATGAGCAAAATAATAAAGTGACATTTTTGTTACTGTAATGCTTTGAAAGCTCTGTTGAATATAAATTCTAATTGTTTTTATATCAAAAATATTGTAATGTACTAAAGTAGATAATAGATGACACTTGACACCAACATGATCAAGTGAAGGTTCACGGGAGTCTTAAAGGTAGATAGTAGTTTCAATTGAGGAAAAATTCACAACAATGGGGATAAAAGAAAATTACAGGGAATTAGAGCGGCATCAATGGCCAAAACTGAGCTCAGGCATCAATTAAATCTCTTGTAGTGAAGTTATGGTGGGCTGACATTAAATTAAGTCTAATACATCTAACAAGGAGTTTCTTTATTACAAAGTTAGTGATTTTAAATAAGGCCTCAGTGGTTATGTCTTGCATCTCTCTTTACCTTTAATTCGTTTGAGTCACTCTTCTATTATTATGAACTATGATAGACACTTAAAATGAAAATGCTCCTTTGGTTGTGCATTCAAAGCTTAGACCTCACCCGTGTTGTGATGTTGTGCAAATATACATCAGAGTTTCATCTATAAAGAGAAAAAGTTCAAGAGACCGTATGCTTTTGTACCTTGTAGTTTCTGCAAGTTCTTAGAGGTAAATACAGTGTCTATCCCTTCCATCTCCAAGCTTGGTTACCAGCTATTCAATCTGCTACAAGGAACAACTGAGAAGAAAGCACCGAATTGTGTACACAATGCCCTGTCTTATCCAGTGAACCAGGTCTGATCTCTCTCTCTCTCTCTCTCTCTCTCTCTCTCTCTCTCTCTCTCTCTCTCTCTCTCTCTCTCTCTATCTCTCTCTCTAAAAAACCCATATGATTCTTCCGAGATTAAAATTAAACATTCAACTTGTGTTGTTATATAAGCTTTTGACCATGTTTTTCATATATACATGACCGGAGCCATTTTGTATTAGTGTTTCCTCTTGGGAGTTGATCTGTCCCTTAGTGCATTGCGTGAACAGGCTGATGAGTTCTGGCAAAGGAGAGGGATATCTTGAGTAAACATAGATCTTGCATTCCCATGCTCGGAGACATGACTGGTGATAAGTGCTGACGTAAGTTAGTGACCAACAGTCCATGCAGAAATAAAACCCATCCAACCAACGTAGAGGACAAGCCACAAGCAGTGTCTACAGTGTACATTATTGTATATTATAGTCAGACCTTTCATAGAACATTGTACAAAATGTACAATGAGTCGCAGGTTAGTCGCAGAATATAATGACAACTGAGAAAGCTAACTGAAACAAGTAACGTAATGTATTATTAAAAAGTTGTTGTTGATTCAAATCAAATCAATAACGCCAGAATGCTTATTCTTCTAGTTCAGTATAACAGCAAGGCAGTTGTGTCATATCTTTGCTGTTAAAGGGAGTATTAACAGTCAGATGAGAATACTCTGGACAGTTTTATTCAAGACATATAAGGATGTAACAAATGGAACTTGTTTAAAAGGGAAGCCATAGGGCACTAGAGATATTACCTCATCTCTCAGAGCAACAAACCAGAAATCAAGTAAGGGAAGCAAAGCTGGAGAAAGGGAAAATGTGTGTGTATGAGAGTATGATGTAAAAAAACTGGACAGGATGTTTGAGGTCAGTTCCCTTTAGATTCTTAACATTACAGTTACTGTGGCAGGTTGGTCTTAAACAAACAAACCTATACTGAACTACATTACCATAAGATAATACCTCGTCTGAATAAAATATCAAAAATATTAAAAATTAAAGAAACAATGACCTGTATGAAAGACCAGTTTGGTGATTAAATGTTGCTTTAGGCCTCACGTCTCATCATTAGTTCCACTCAGTATGCCCGGGCCTGATACTAATGAGGGTCTTGTCTTAAAACACTGGGCAAGCTCTGCATGGTGGGAACTGGGCTAATACAGACCTGTCAATCTACAATAGTGCTGAACGCTGCTCCATTCACAGTGTATAAGGGAGGAGTGAGTGTTGATGAATGTGAGAGAATGTATGAAGTGTGCTAGCATGCGTGTGTGTGTGTGTGTGTGTGTGTGTGTGTGTGTGTGTGTGTGTGTGTGTGTGTGCGCGCATTATTTCAATGATTCACTAAGTGCTGAATTACAGCCAGTTTTTACTATAAAAAAAGTGATCTCTCCCACTGCATCTGCACACCCTGTTGTGGGTGTGGATACACACCCAGAGAAGGAGAAAGGCTGTTTTCACACATGCAGATGTTATTGAAGCTTATATGGGAAAAGTGTTGCTCTAGAGTTTTTAGGTCAAAAGTCCTGTCAAATAAATACTAATACAGTGTTTTACTGTATTCTATAAGTTATTCATTATAGTAGTGATGTTGATTTATTCTTGCAGGTGCCGCCGCACGGGATGAGACACACATGTCTCACAAATGCTTGAAGCTTGATGTTGATGACTGGTCACAGATGTTGAAGGGACATAGTATTTATCTCAGTTTTGATCAGCAGTGACCATGCCATAACTTATAGTTTCATTAAAAATGTACACAAAAACCCTTCTTAAAGGCAAAACCTGAATCCATTTCTTTTCTCTGCTGAGTGCAAAGATTTTCCATTTTTTTGTACCATATCAGTCAATGTTGCCCCATAGATTTAAGCAGCTGGCTTTCTTCTAAATAGCTTTCTTTGTGTTCAACCAAACCAAGTCATTAATGCAGGTTTGCATTAACTCATAACTTAATTCACGACAAAATATTCATTTTTGGATGAGCCCTTTCAACAGTAAACATATTGTGACTGAGAAACGATTACAGATTATGGCATTGAATTAAAGGTTTACTCAAGCTTTATATTCATGCACTTTCTGTTTGGATGTGTTGACATTGAAGGTTTCATGCCATACCAATGTTTTTGGAGATCCAAATGCTTGGTACACAGACCAAAATATTAACCTTTACCTTTCAAATAATCATGATGACTAACAAAACTCTTCTTTAAGCACTTGATCCACGTAATGCACTTTTCTATACTCCCTGCTAAACCCTTACAGCTATTCTGTCACACCTAAATCTCTGTACAAGCTTGTTATTTTTTGTCAAACTGTGGAACATTATATTGTACTTGTATCTTCCCATAAAGTAAGTAGACAGCATGCACCTAAGAAACATTTTCATCTAAACATATGACCCAAGATTTACTTTCAGTTTGTTTTCTTATTGGTTTGGCTAACCTCTAATCATATAACACTTTTAATTATATTTAATTTACGTATATTTATTTTGTATATTAATTGTATTAAATGAACGTCAGTTGAATTATAATTTTCAACAATTGTGTTAAATAAACAATTTGTTTAATGGGTCTAATGGGTTTAAAGTGACTTTGTCACATTTATGAATAGCCAAGTAATGGTTCTTCTACTGGTAGCCCAAAAGAAAACAGTCTATACAGTTTTATTTTGCTATCTGAAGTTATTTGTTATCAATGCCTGATGTGGAAGATTTTTGTTCTTTTGGTGGCCTTAACATGCTTAAGAACTCTTGTGAGTTTGAAAAGTGCATGCCCTGAATTCATGTGATTTGTTTGAAACTTAATGAACATAATGTGGGGATGATAAGTTAAGAAGGAACTATTGATATATCTCAAATGCTGCCGCCACGGTAAGGCCATACATTTGTGGAGAAATTCGTGCAAACAGGAAGTTTACCAAATCTAAAGCATAACTTGGGTCATTTGGATGACACATCATTTGTATGTTAAGTAATGATTTCTTATCACATTGACGTGGGTCTCCCAGTTATACCTTCACAAACTCTAAAAGGAAATGTGTGGATTTAAAAGTGGGTTTTCTCGACCATTGCACATGGTTTTTTAAACACCACTGGGAAGGCTGTCCACAAGGGTGTTTACGGGAATTTTGGACCATTCTTTCACAAGTGCATTTGTGATGTCACCGTTGTTGGACGAGAAGGCCTGGCTCCCAGTCTCCGCTCTCATTCAACCCAAAGGTGTTCTATCGGGTCGAGGTCCGGCCCGTCACACCAGACTCTGTCCTCCATGTCTTTATGGACCTTGCTTTGTGCACCGATGTCATGTTGGAAGATGAAGAGGTCAGATCCAAATAGTTCCCACAATATGGGGAGCATGGTCTTGGTATGCTGAATCATTCAGAGTGAAACCCCTGATTTGGTTCATTCAGATATTTGAAATACTTTAGAGTCTTTAGAGAGTTGAGGTCACGTGGCGACCTCTAGCGTCAGTGCACGAAACTACACACACACACACACACACACACACACACACACACACACACACACACACAATGCGAAACAATAGAGTCGTGTAAAGTGCTTTAATGCATTCTCACTTTAATTCACATAAACGAAATCCTGCAATATATGCGATTTATTAATCCAAATAATTAAAACTAACCACAACACACAATGTGCTATAAAACGCACAACGATTCTAAAATAAATCGTATTTTAAACTGCATTTGCAAATATTCGTGAAACGTGCTCGATTATTTCGTGCGGACAATCTTCACGTTTTCTCTCTGACAGCGAGGAGGAGCTCGCGCTCACGTCACTCTTTCTCTCCGTCCCTTCTTCCTTCCTGCGAGCACAAGCGAGCCAAACCCAGCAACAATTCAAACTAGAAAGCGACGTCCAAATCTTCCAAAGTGTTTTCTTCGGGCACACCCGGGTTTTGGAGCGTGGTAAGTCCAACAGCAGCCTCTTCATTATCGGCGAAACGCGAAACTAATCGAACGAGCCCCGAAACCGCCGCCTGTCCCGGCGAAACTCCCAACCGGCCTCCGAATAATCGGACATTTTCATTTCCGCTTTATAACAAACCGGTGAATTAAGATTAGCTGAGGGGGGGGATTGCACCTCCGGGTCGTTTTGATGAGTCAAAATGTCGCCATTTCTGTTTAACTTCACATTCTGTGGTGCTATAAACAGATGGCGTCGGGCGGGAGGAGGGAGAGGAATGGAGGGAGTGAAACAAGAGGCGCATAGACGAACAGAGGAGGCCATGCTCGCCCTCTCCTCCCTCCGAGCTGATCTCAGGACTGTCAGGACAATCCCATGCAATCCTCCACAAAGTTTCTGTCTCTCAACTTCTTTGAGCTTTCTTCATTAAGAGGGGAGTTAGTTGAGAATGGGGCTGGGTTTATTATTTGGCTTTGTTGTTTATTATTAAGTGTTACATCTGAATCTTCAGACACATCTGTATCTGTTTACTAACACTTGTCATTGGAGGACTTTGTTTACATGCTGTTGTGGATCTGCTTCCTTGTTGTTGTCTTTGTGATGTCATAAAGGGATTTGTGATGGCACGGGAGGCGGTTTGCTGGACAGGAGGGCAAATGATGGAAGGCACGTGCACGTGAGCTTTTGTTGGCTCAAGGTTACTCGTGGTGGGAATCGATGTGGAATTGGTTTTTAAGCTTTGCACATTTTCTTGAACAGGATGAGTTACGGCGTCGGTGAGATCTGTCAATCCAGCCTTTGTCACGGCGGCCGTGATGTTCGTTAAGGGTCATCTGGTGGAGGTCACCCCTGTTATGATGTGCTCTACATTGCCTTCTGGTGCGAAAGACATGGGCATTGTTATCGTTGTGTTACCTGGAGGTTGAGTCTTGTCATTATCAGGATGAATATTCATACTAGCTTGATGATGGTAAAGGGTGCACAAGACGTACCTTTTGTTTAAATAAGGTCTCTTGGTGTTGGCATCGGTTGTTTACGTTAATGGGATAGTTCAGCTAAATAGAAAATCTGTTATCGTTAACTCTGCTGTATTCTCAACACATTTCTGGCAATATAGGACGAGGCATTTTTGGGGTTATGGATGTGTTATAAAGCGCTGTGAAAATCAAATTGATACTGGTAAACAAAACGAACTGGTTCTATGATTCAAAACCCTTGTTGAGGAGTTTTCTGTGAATTAAAATGTAAAAAGCAGAAGCAATTATGTCAAACAAACACAGAATGGACACTTGGAAAATAATTTGTAGATTTTAATTTTCATGAGTCACATCCACAATTTTTTTTTTTGCTCATAAACAATCATAAAATTGCAATTCCGTGACTTTGAAAAATCATGCACTTAAAATAAAAACAATGCTAAAAACTTAGAGAGACCTGATATGAGTATTTCCAACACAAAATGTAGACATAAGTATATTAAAAACTCTTATAATATATATAAACTCTTTTATTTGCTTTATATTTTTGTTCTGTTGAACACAACATTAGATATTTTAAAGAAAGTAGGACAATTTAAAGTTCTGTGGTAATTTTAAATAGCATTTCTATTTCTCTACTATGGTAGTAAATGGTTCACTAACTGTTTGTTTATACATTCTTCCAAATATCTTTTTCTATTATCAACCAAACAAAATCATGTTTGCTCGAAAGTGAGGAATACATGAAGGAATTTTTATTTTTGGGTAAACTTTCCCTTTTAATTACATAAAACAATTAGTGTTTCTTTTCTTCTCACTTTGTATGATTTATTCTGGTAGTGCTGTTTCAGTACAGTTTTAAAGCTTTCACAGATGATGAAATATTGTGTATATATTTACATTGGCTGGGGGTGCATTGACCATTATGGATTATTGTCTTGCAAATTTTCCTTTTGCTCTTAGAATTGCTTGTTCAAATGCATATTCATACTGTATTCTACAATGAAAATGCAGTCACATAACAGCTAAAAGCTTAATTTTAAGAGTTTTTAAAAACATTTTAGTTTTATTTTAAACCTTTCTGCTTGTTATCCAAATGACATGTATCACCATATGTAAAAGGTTATATACACAATAAACTGGGCATGTATCAGATTCCACGGGGAAAAAAATTGCTGATATAGACTTATGGGATTCAATATATCCATAAACCTATCACAAGTTACTACACTGCAATATACAAATGAGTTTTTTACAATTTTCACAAAATTGTTGTCAGAGATTTCGTAAGATTGTAGTGAACACTCACTGTGAGTTAA
>CM065654.1:21189897-21379897 GCA_033220385.1 Triplophysa yarkandensis | reverse complement strand
CGCAGAATAGACCGCCTGGACATCAACATTCAGATCAATGAGTCGTACTGCGTGGACGTCGGCGAAGGCCTGAAACGCTGGAAGTGCCGCATGTGTGAGAAGTCATACACGTCCAAGTACAACCTGGTCACGCACATTTTGGGTCACAACGGCATCAAGCCCCATGCGTGCCCACACTGCGGCAAACTCTTTAAACAGCCCAGTCACCTACAGACACACCTGCTGACACACCAAGGTACACGGCCTCATAAATGCACCGTGTGCAAAAAGGGCTTCACCCAAACCAGTCACTTGAAGCGGCACATGCTACAGCACACAGATGTTAAGCCCTACAGTTGCCGTTTTTGTCGCCGCGGTTTTGCCTACCCCAGTGAACTCCGTGCTCACGAAGTCAAGCACGAACGAGGACGGTGCCATGTCTGCTCGCAGTGCGGCATGGAATTTCCCACATATGCCCACCTAAAGCGGCATCAGGTTAGCCACCAGGGACCTTCCAACTTCCAGTGCAACCAGTGCAACAAGTCTTTTCCCTACCGCAGCCAGCTGCAGAACCACCAGCTGAAGCATCAGACGCAGCGATCGTTCTCCTGTAGTCAGTGCGGTCTGCAGTTTCTTCAGCTGCATCAACTACGACAACACTCTCTCACACATAAGACAAACAAACCTCTGACCCGGGCTACAAAGGTAAAGAGATATTAAATATTTAATTTTTGTTATCGTACTTTGTAGAAATATATCTTAAACAAATTTCTTACACTGAGTCTTTTTTCTCAAACTATCGTTTCTTATTCCTCTATTTCTCTTTTATTTTGGTTAAAACGGCCAGAAATGTTTCGGTGCTTCGATGTTCTTCAACACAATTAAGTGTAGTTTTTAGTTCAAAGGGTATTCCAAATTTGTTCAAACCAGGCTAAACTCTAAAACATATGATATTTGAAGCATAGAAGTTTGATTTAAATAATTCTACTAAATTATTTAAGCTGGTTGTTCAGAGACAGGATCAGATATATTCAAATAGCTATTTATATATTAAACCTGCTGAAGTTTTCACATGGTGACTGTTTTTTTTTTTTTTAGGGAACAAAGGGGTTTAAGTGTGACGTTTGTGCACGAGAGTTTACATTGTCTGCAAACTTGAAGAGACACATGTTAATTCATGCCAGCATTCGGCCATTCCAGTGTCACGTGTGCTTCAAATCTTTTGTCCAGAAACAGACTCTCAAAACGCACATGATCGTACATTTGCCTGTGAAACCCTTCAAGTGCAAGGTAAAAAACGCCACACAATTTTCTTTCAAGTGGGTGTTTAAAGACTGTGATATTCCTGATGTACTTGAATTTTGTACACTTTGTTTTTGACAGGTGTGTGGAAAGTCATTTAACCGTATGTACAACCTCCTGGGCCACATGCACCTCCACGCTGGCAGTAAACCCTTTAAGTGTTCATACTGCTCCAGTAAATTTAACCTGAAAGGAAATCTAAGCAGACACATGAAAGTCAAGCACGGAATGGACGTCTCTCCAGATGGACAAGGTAAGAGGACCAATAAGATACAAATTCTCTTCTGTCTTGTGACGACAATGGTATTACACAATTTTGGCATTAAGTATATTTTCTAATTACTGTTTTATACAGAAGGCTCAGCAGACATGGATTCCAATGATGACTATGAGGAGAATAACTTCAATTTTGAAACAGCAGAGAATTTGGACAACAATAATGCCCCAAACTTAACTAAGCTCTCTGAAGTCGCCATCCAAGAGCTTGATTATTATAGCTTTGGGAAGGACGTTGGAAATTACAATACAACTTAAATAGAATTTAAGCTGAATAAATGTTAAGTAACACGTGGCCTATGCTGGCACATGTCAACCATGAGTTTATTGAGATGTTCCTCCATGAGAACCACTGCTCATGTTTGTGAAGTTATTGAGTAGGTAGTTGGAGGCCATCTCGACCTCCTGGAGTTGATCTCAAGGTGTCGCTACTCTGGCTCTGTTTCAGATGATACAGACCAGTAGTTTGCAAAAAGCCTTTCAACTCCTTTTATTTCTAACAAACATCAAATCTGTCTCTTAATTTGTTGTGGGAAACATGGTTACATTAATATACTTTAGCATCATGAAACCATACTGAAACACAGATATGTAGACATGCGGTCTTCTGCAAAGTAATCCACACAGTCCAACTATTAAATTGGTTGGGAATATTGGAATGTCGGTGCATGCAGCCTTGTGGCCTTCATCAGCGTAAAACCTTATAGTTTGTTTACTTCCTCAAACTTTTATTTCACCTTTTTTTCCAATAACTCACAGAAACATCCCAGTATAAAAACAGGCAAACATGCAATTGTTTGATTTCTGCATGTTTTGTGTAAAGTTGGCCATGTTTCTGTTTTAAAGTGCACGGGAGTGCACTTGGACCCTGTCTGCAAAGCTTCCACGATGT
Organism: Triplophysa yarkandensis; assembly: GCA_033220385.1. Taxonomy (NCBI): domain Eukaryota; kingdom Metazoa; phylum Chordata; class Actinopteri; order Cypriniformes; family Nemacheilidae; genus Triplophysa; species Triplophysa yarkandensis. The sequence continues at coordinate 21,377,448 of CM065654.1, read as the reverse complement.
CTGGCACAGGATGATATGCTGCGCATTCCAAAGCTCTGCTTTTGCCATAACAAAACTTTATCAAATGTTTGGTTAAAAAACCACCGAGCAGAGAATTATTATTCCATAGTATTTGTTTGCTATTTATTTTGCCTTTTAAGAATTCATGATGAGCCTGTTTTATCACTGACTGATCCAAGGAGATAACATGCCCGTTACATCCATAGTAAGCTGTTTCTCAAGGCAACCTTGCCGTCCCTGTAGATTCTTAAATAAACTGGATTTTTGAAGTTAACGAATGGCTTTATTTTTATTTAGAGGATTAAGATAAGATATATGACTTGAGCGTTTGTTTACAATTTGTAAAGACATATTGACATCATGTTGTGTGATGTTACTTAACAACAGGCACATTATACTCTTTATAATCATTATACAATTTAATATGATGACATTGTGTAAAAATATACAATGTGTAAGATTTAATTTTTAATGTTTATTGCATTTAACAAAGATTATCAGCTTGTGGAAGACAACACTGGTACAGTAATCAAATCTAAAATTTGCTATTTGATGAATCACTTTTCAATATTTGTCGGAGAAGACACGCAGCCTCCCAGTTGAATTGGCTCCAAGCAGAGCGTCTCTACTTGGGTGGAATGCTGTGATGGAGCAGACGGTGGTAAGGTGCTGTTCACTCTGAAAAGTGTGAAGGAGACCTCTGCTCTCGTGATATACCTGAATTTTGCGACACCTGTCTAAGTTGCCTATCACAAAACAGTCTTCCTGTCTGGGGTCCCACACAGCACTTAGCTTGGTCAACCACCGCCCCGTCTGCATATAATGCCTGCAAATAAATAACATAATAGGCATAAATGAGAATAAAGAGAACAACATGCTCTCAATGATTTGTTTTAATGCCTTATACAGCTTATTATACAAAACAAACAGTATTTAGATGGTTATGTAATATCAACAGATATATACATTTATGCTGATACGACAAAACATGATTTCATGTACATATTACTGATAAGTTTTTTAGTGATGTAAAATACAGCCTTACGTAATTGAATTCAAAAGAGGTGCGCTGTCAACCATTTGGGAAGTGTTAAACACCCTAAAACATAACAGCAAAGTTGTTAAAAAACACATATGACTTTGAAATCTTACACAAATGTTCCTTACTTAGTATCACAGTCTTAAGTTCTCTACATGTCTCTAGTTTCATACACAAACAAAGTATGGATTGGTTAAAATTCAGTAGTGGACAATACTGAGGGTGACTTTTCAAAAAGTGTACCATATGCATACACCTAAAATTTGCTTTGAGATCACTTTAATGTGTAGTAACTAAAATGCCTTTTCAAATCTACATCTTTCATGACACAGGCAGTTGCTAAAGCAAGATCTTTAAATTTAAGCTGGTGGTCATCTAGCCCAATCTCTGAGCTTTATATCCAACACTTGACCATTGCATACTATCCATGTCATTCCTATTACAGTGATTCTGTACATGTATCTCTAACTTTTCATCATGACGCCCCCTACTGGTGTATTTGCTAAAAAGAACAAAAAGGGATCCAAGATTTATTCCACTGGCACCAAATTTAAAAATTTCATCAGTAATCTCTGAGCACCTGATCTTATTGTCCATGCTGGTGGTAACAACTCGGTTGCCAGAGTTCGGGGAGAAATAGGCACTGGAGACTGTGTGAGAGAAACTGCCGAGTCCACAGACTACCTGACTGTTCCTTCTTTTCAAGCTGCGCAAGTCATATATATGCACAGATCTGAAAAAGTAAATCAAGGTCTCAAATCATTAACAAAACAATCAATTTCCTTGCGACTAGTTGACGTCTTATACATAAAAATTCAATTACCGGTTCTCTGCAACTAAGAAATATTGCTGTTGCACAGGATGGACATGAATGCAGCGAAGAGTCTTTGGATCCATGTTGTGCAAAGACTCATATGATGTTCTGCAAACACAAATTATATATTGCGTGTGTAAATGTAAGTTAGCTATATAAAAACATGCTACAATTTGGTTTATAAGCCTGCGTCTAACCCTGGAGTTCGACGGTCAACAACTGAAACATCTCCTTTCATGTCACCGATTAGTAAAGTGGAACAGTCACTTGACATAAAATCAAAACTTCTCAACCCAGAGTCTGATCGATACAGCTAAGGAAAAACAAATGATACATATTATGTACAAATAGACCAGATATATGAGTGCATCACACTCACTTTATAACATTTCTCTTAACAAATACAAAAATGAGTTAAAGACACATGTCATTTTTACCTCATCAAACGCAGCCTTCTCCAGATCCATGCTGCGTACAGAGCCATCATAGCTAACAGTGATGAGGTTGGACGGGTGACGTGAGAAGGCCATGCAGGTAATTGCTTGAGAATGAGGCTCAAAGTTAAGTACACCATCATCCCCCCATTTAGCACCCTGGTGGTCAACAATAATTCTGTGTGTTTATACCGGCTTGACAAACATAATTTAAACTACTTCCATCAATCTTTTATTTGAGAGCTTTTACTTGCTTTTTTGACAGGAAGCGACCACCACCTGTGTGTTAACGTACCATCTTTAACAGTCCTAGTTGTCCCCATTTGTTCCCTGCTGCCATGAGCAAGCTGGAGGAGCCGGGGTGAAAAGCTGCTGAACAGATTCGCTCTTTAACAACTTTTACCACACCTCTGTCATCAATAGTCATCTTCTGCAGCCTCTTTTGGTACCTAAAAACAAGTGATAAAAACATTTACTTACAATATTAAACTTAACATCAACAATGCCATGCATTAGTAAAGATTTCTCTGAAACATAACTGAGTCATTACTTACGATTTCAAATCTAAGGCTCCCATTTCTTGTTTTATTGGGCCCTATAAAGGATAAGATTAGACATGTTAGTATTTGACAGGTATAGATGGTAGGGGTATACACAGTGACCCTAATCATGTTTACAGTAGACCATCACACCTCATCTTATGTTTGGCTTTTATTTAACTATGCAATAAACATGATTTATGATCATTATAAGTCTACTTCTACACAACCCTTACAGAAAAGACACAGGAATCTGTTAAACATATTTTACATTTGCAATAACACTTTTGAGTGAATCCAATTGAAATTCCCAATTGAAATTCAAACAGAGCCATGGGATCACATGTGCAATTTGTGATAACATGTGAAAAATGTGATCCGTTTGGAGACATTGCACTTGTGATTCCATTGGTTCCACATGGCAATTTACAAAGGAATGTGTTTCAAAAACACACATTTCACTTGGGCCGTCTTTTCTGTGAGGGAATTCACAAAACTAATAAATGAATGTCCAAAATGCCAAACTGAAAAATCACTGGGTACACTGAAACAGTGTGTTGCTGAGTTTATTTTTGTTTTACACTTAAAAAACAACCTGCGCTCTCCTCAACATAATGTTTGGGTTGATCTTAGTTCACACTGCAGGATAGAGCACTAAAAGCTGAAGTGATAACCAAATTTGCAGTGCGTACATGGCAATTGAGATACTGACCTCCTTCCAGATATTTAACAAATCTTCAGGTAGCCTGGCAAGGTCATTCAGGTTGACTGGATCTAGTGGTATTGGTCCTGGGGGTTTTTCATAGTTTTTTTCCTGCAGAAGGACCTATTATTTATTTTTCACGAAACTGAACCATAACAATTTAAATTAACAAGCATGTCCATGACTCACAGGCCTGTTGTCGACAGTTGCAGTCTCTTCTAGAGTGAGAGGTGTCAGGGCATCCTTTCTCTGTAACCGTAGTGACTTGCGAATAGGGAGAACCTCTGTAAGTGTCTTTTCCCTGAGATAAAGATTTTAATCAAATAATCAGAACAGTATTTTACTTTTAGGCATCTTGAAATGACAAAATCACAAACATTTCCACTTGACAAAGACACACAACACATGGTTACTTTTTCAGGATTCTCTGACTCGGCTTTGGTCTCAGTGATGCAGAGATCTGCAATATAAACACATTATGGTAATTAAGTAGGGACAAAGTCCCAGACGTCTACATGAAGGATGTATGTGTTAATCTGACTGCATATGAGTTTTACCTCAGACAGATTAAGAGAGTTGAGAAAAGCTTGATTTTTTCTGATGTTCTCCAGACGTTCCAGTTCATATTCAGACAAACCCTCACGATAACCCTGTCAAGCGTATTTTCAGTGTCAATTAGAAAGCTTAAAACCTTAATTTTTAAGTGTCTGTACAACTTACAGGACCTGATTCTTCCTCACTTGTAGTAAAATGGGATTGATTTGATTTGGCTTTGGCCTTTTGAACTTTCCCATCTTCCTCAGAGCCAGGTCTCTAAAGATGAATCGTAACACTTAATATGCGTATCAATAACCCAGTTTTAATCAATAAATACAGGTTAATGACATCTTCACCTTTCTTTTGACGGCTGTTCTCGTCTCGGAAGTGTATGTGAGACATTTAGGGGATAAAATCTGTTTCTTTTCGTTCTTTGGCTTCTCTTGTATCCGCCGGGATGAGCGACGCACCGGTTCTTCCATATTGTGATTCTGAGGCGGTGTCCTCTCCTGTAATAAAATAGAATATTAGAAATAATGTATCATTCTTTAAACTATAAATATCCATGAGCACTGTCTCCTATAGGTGGCGCTGTTTCTATGATATTTTCACTTCTTACTGATTACCGTTAGAACTGTTTTCTAATAACACAAAGCTGTTTATATCAGAGTTTATTGTCTTTTAAAAATAAACATTTGGCTGTCGTTTATTCTTTGTTTTATTTATTTTTTAAAGTAAATACATGACACTAAATCAGATAGTTTTAACATTGGTGTCCATTAATACAGGCAAAGAGTTTGCACCTGAATCTTTGAGATTTAATTATTTTGTGTCATAACACGTAATGACATAAACACACACAAACAACAAAACATCAACTCAAATGCTGTATGGACACATAAATAAACATCAATAATTGATGTTAGAAACGTATAAATGCTCACCTGTAAAACATGCATCGGTTTTATATTTTCAGGACTTGTCTCCATGTTTGTATCTATGCAGACGGGTTTCTTTAGCACAGGATTAGTTATCAAACACTCTTACGGAAACTCCCGCGTAAATTTTTCTATTTTGTAACAGTTCACACCCATTCTGTTACAAAACCGGAACAGCGCTGTTGATTGGCTGAGCTCAGGAAATTTGAATATTCATTACTTCTCAGGTTTCTTGTTGTGACGTTTCATTCTTCTGAGCAGTTTGCTACTAACGACTTAAATATAATAATCGACTTAAATATAATAATCGACTTAAATATAATAAAAAAAAGTGTTTATATGTTTAGAAACGAAAAAATATTGATTTTAATTATTGACTCGTATTTTACTTATGGCTGCTTCAATGAGTCCCTGCGCATAGAGATTAACATTTGACATCAATGTATCGCGAGATGTAGTCGAGAGTACACGTTCTCGCGGTGTTTTGAGGTCATGCCTACCTACAAGTCTTCGCAGTTACATTTTTTCTATTTTTGAGTAATTTAGCTTTGTATTTTTATTTTTTATGTGTGTACATATACATATATTAATATGTGTATACATGGGTACATGAATATATATGTCTCTGCTTTCAAAAATATTTGTAACTTTGTGATAAATAATTTATTAGGTCTTATTAAGAAATAAATCCATATGTGGGCCTTACATTTTACTGTCAAATGCATATTTAAACGTAAATTTATTTTTGTTTAATTAATTTAATTAAACTAATTTGGAAATAAAATTAATCTGAATTTATTTATGCAGAATATATCGGAGTATTTAAAAAATATTAATAGTGGCATATTTTGTTTTATTTTGTAAAGAAATCAATACAATTTAGGGAGTTAATTGGATTATGAAACAACATAAAACATTTTTCATGTGATTGCTGATTCCAGTCAGTGCTGAAATTATCCTAATCTTGCTATGAAAAATAAGTTAATTTGGATTTTTTTTTCTATAATTTGACCTAAATAATATTTATCACAAAGTAACAAATATTTTTGAAAGCAGAGACAAAAGGCCACAGATTTACCTAGGATTTCTTCTTCAAGGAAGTGGCTCCCTCTAGTGTTTATTCTCCAAAGAGCAGCTCTAGACGACAAGTCAACAAAGACCTAAGTGTAACATTCAATGATGTTTTTTGTTTATCAAACTTGTGTCTGTAATAGAATTATCTATATAGCTCTTATATAAAAATGCAGAGAGTTTTCTTGCCTAATTTCTTATTGAGGATGTTCTGCAATAAAATGAATCTGATAATAAAAAATAAAAACAAATTTATAGAGAATCTAGAAGAACGTCTGTTGTTCAACATTTCCAGACATAATCTGTAAATTAATTAAATTAAAATTTTAGACACAGAATATCTCCACGACATAATGTCCTCTTTTTGTGTGTCTGCTTTCATTTTTTGAAGTCCTGATTATAGGTTTGTTTGGGCGCTCTAGTTTAAAATGTTATTGTATTGTATATTCATTGTTATGCAAAACAAAAATGCTACAGACTTATGTAAGATTGCCTTCAATTTGCCCTTTGCTTTGTTTTGTTTTGTTTTATTTTGTGTCAGCGGTTTATCCTCTTGCACATTTTTTAAAGGAGTGAAGTACAAAGGGTACAGTTTGATTGATATTAACTCTAAATCCTGAAACAGTGGGACAAATTAAATGATATGGCATGCACAGAATGTATTATGCAGTATAATGCAAAGAAGTATTTAAAAAAATATTAATAGTGTCATATTTTGTATAATATTGTTAAGAAATCAATACAATTAAGGGAGTTAATTAGATTTTGAAACAACATAAAATATTTTCCTTGCTAAAAATATTAATTAACTTTATTTATTTACATTCATACACAAACTTATAACTTAGCCGAAAAAGTTTTACATTTAAATAAAATTATAAGGTGAAACAAAAATAATATCACATTAATAAAACTTATTTGACCTTCAGATTTCTATAACTTTTTAAATTAGTCCTACCAAGGGCTTTGCATATTTAAAGGGAATTTTAAGTAGCTTCTCAACATTTATGAATGTAGTAAAAATATTCTGTAGATACAAGTTGCTGTTTCATTTGCTGTTCCAACGGCTCTTCTTAATATGATAACAACAGACTGGTTAAATAAAAGTCAGACAGTGTAACAAACTCCATTAGCTATTGTGTCCATTTCTATGAGATTTTTTGTTGTTGTTGAAAATCAAAGTTTAATATAATTAAAAAAAGTCATTGGTTTATTTTACATAAAAATGTAAAATGTTTGGGATCAAATATGTATCTTAAACCCAACGTTGTTAGTACTATAAAAAAGTATATCATTTATATTAAATGACATTATATTCTCAATAGCTATTACAGTAAATGTAACTTTTAAGAACTGCAAATCATTGTGAACAATGATTTTATGAGTGTTATGCAGAGTAACACTGAGTAATGGCATTTTTGGGAATGTGTGTTTGATAATCCTGCTCTGATGCTGAAGATGTTTTAGCATATATCCTATTATCTACATGAGTGATCCCGGTGTTGGATTCGGACGGAACTCCAGGATCAGATAAAGGATGGGTGAGGCCTGTTTGCTTTACACGGGACTTTCACACCATCCAGAGCAACTCAACTAGATAATTGGTTACAAAGCTCACAGTCAATGGCTCCCTTTTCCTGACACCGGCATGTTAAGACATCACTAACCATCACTTGCAAAACAGCCAGTCAGCCGGAAAGACTGCTCGCCTCAGGACTGTAGTCAGGTTGCACGCATGTGTATTATTTGAATATGCCATTCTAATTCTAATTAGTATTAGCACAACTCACAGCTGTAAGTACAGGTGATCCAGTCTATTGTTTTCAAAGAATAAAGAGCAGTATATGGATGTTATTACATTCAAAGTTAAAGCAACTTGACAGCTCATGGACAGAGGAAGGCCATTGCACATAGTAGTGTGTGTGAGGTTATCATTGGTTGAATAAAAACGCCTGATCTCATATGCCGGACAGTAGTCTGGTGTGTCTTTGAACGTTTTTCCCCATGACACCTTTTACGAAACAAAAGTTGTTCTTTATGTAGTCTCTGACATTTATTAGACATGATTGGAGAAGATATGTTCCTAGTCACATTGGGGGATGATTAAGCTCTTTACTTGTTAAAACTCGTTTAAAGGAGAATGGCTCTGTATTCCCTGGAATGTTACAAACCTGCATTCTCACACCTCCTTAAGGCAAATGACAAACACAGCCGCACACCCTAATACATCCTTTGGTGTGTATGATGTGATATTGGATGCTTGGTGTAGATGGTGCATGTCAATGCTTGCACCTGTTAAGAGCTTGTGTCAAAGACTAGCATTGAGATCAAGTGTTTGAAGTGAAGAAACATGAAAATGACCTCTAAAACATGCAGACGCTTTAACTGTTGGTATTTGTTTCCAGTTTTGGTTTGAAAACTTTCCCAACCAATATGAATCTGATTTCATCTAGCCTTTATGAAGCCATTAGTGACAAGTGAGACTGAGTGATTTTAACAGGTGAAAGATAACCAAGTCCACCAAAACTACAGAAGTATTTTGTCTCTTGTCTAATGAGGGCGTGTGACTGCTTCTTTCTCCAGGGAAGCAGAAGAATCAATGGGCTGACAGCTACATGAAGATTGGAATGTTCATTTTAGTCACACCTGGGAAGAACACACCTACCGACCCATTAAGTCTCTTTTCGTTGGTTTATTTCATTATGACTGTCAGGCTTAATGACAAGTGAACATCTACTTACTACAAAAAAAAGGGGTTTGACCTATGATCCCAGAATGTGAACCAATAGGATTTCAAGTATGACCCGCTGATAGGTGGGGTGGAGAGGAAATAAAACTCATATGTGGGGTGTGTCCACGCAGACACATACGTCTGTATTAGAATGTGAAGACATTCTGCCTTAAAACCATTATTTGTGGAAGATGGACCGATACAGATATCCTCCTTGCCAGCTAGCTGCTATGGGACTACTCTGCAGGTGGGAGTTTGTGTCTGAGGTTTGTAGGAGAAATTGGAGTTTAGAGTGGGACTCCTGATGATCAAATGGTCGCTCACATCTCCTTATCACTTTTCCAGCCCAGCTAAAGATGGTGAATCTGTTGGACGGAGAACTGATAAGGGCATGTGGTTGACACTTACAGCCTTGTGTACTTTGGGATCTCAGGTCATGGTGTGTTGTCTATATGTGGTTGTCTGCAAAGTTGTGTTGTGACAATGATTTAATTGAAATATGTCAGTAAGTATAATTTTTTGTAACTTTTTCTAACAATATATATATGTTGCATTTCAGTTACCACAGTAGGACCATTGTATTTCACAAGTATGGTATAACCATTATGTACTTTTGTAAGTGATGGTGAAAGTCTCAGTAATAATTCATTGGAGTAAATTATTTATTACAGTAACCAAAAACTCTGTTCATATATATGTGTTGTATACCAAAATCCATGACATCGTAATCTCAATTTAACACTCAGAATAGTTTACAGATTTACCCAAAACTTTTGTCGCCTCACATTCTGCAATGACTATCTTATTTTGTGTTCAACCAAACAAATTATGAAGTTAAAACTGTCAAGTTATTTTTCTTACGAGGATTTTCAATGGGGTCCAAGAACTGTTTGTTTACAAGCATTCTTCAAAATTTTTGCAATTTTCTTTGCAATTTTTATCTTTCTCATAAGATCAAAGAATTTTTTTACAGATCTAAAATCCGTTTTGAACACAATTGACACAGAAATTGATTTCAAATGAGCTTATCTTTAATGGTTTTTTTTTACAGTGTTATATTTATTTTTGCAGAACTGATGCACATAGGCATACTACATTATTGAATGCATTTATGTCATGGTTCAAACATGATCATATATTTTAAAACATTAAAAACGAAAGTGCCCAGGGATTTAAGCAATCAAATATGTTTAAAAGTAGATTATATATCTAATTTGTACAGCTATATAAAATATGGCTTTTAATCATATGGCGTATCAAAAGTGACAAAATCGAATCAAGGGGTCTAAAAGTGCTTAATATTGTGGAATATTATGTTGCATAGGGACTCTGATTTTTATAAATTCTCACTCATACAGGCTCTTGCTCTTTTTTAAATTAGGCAGATTTGTCTAAAAATCAACTGGAATGCAATTAAAAAGAGTGAAAAAGTCAAGCAATCTTCATTAGGCAACTCATTGTCTCAAGGCAGGCCAACCATGGAGGCACTGAGGTCCCACAATTTGCGGGCTGCAGCATCATCTCTACCCTGAGGAGCAGCTAGTTTGGGTGCACAGTCACTGCAAAACACATAAAAGAGAAAGCCATGTACAACAACATTGAACAAAATAAAACTCTCAATAAAACAAATAAAAACGGACAGTATTTGAATAAAAGAGCCTTGCGTAAGCAGAGATAATTGCTGTTTTTTACTTCAAATATATCACTTAATGCTACTAACCTGTAGTAAAGACCACTGGAATCCTTCAGACCCTCATCCACCGCACAATAGATGGTGGTCTGAGCTCCCTCTCTTGGCGATTTGATCAGGAAGACCATGGGAAAAAAGAGAATCCTCTTCCAGAGAGAAGAAAATACGTGTCGGCCCAGTTCAGTACGGATAACTCCGGGATGGAGGGCATAAGTTGTTACTCCTGTGCCTGATTGTTAAACAGTGAATTGTGTTTGAAAGCAGAAGTTTGAGTTACACAGGTTATTTTGTTTAAGCAGAGTTAGTAATGTTTTACTATTGTTTACCCCTCAATCTGTGAGCTAGCTCACGGTTAAACAGAACATTCGCCAGCTTGCTTTGCAGATAGCTTGTGTACGGATTGTAGTCTTTGTCCATGTTTATGTCATCAAAATGAATCTTGCCTGTACAAAAAGAAATTAAACAGACATATATGGTGTTTAAATAAACACTGTTAATATATGAATAAAGCATGTGAATGTACAGCTCATTCAAAAATAACTCCATTTAATCACACAGAAAACCAATTATATTTTGAATGTAAATTTGAAAAACATATGCAATAAATACCATGCCCATGAACTTAACACAAAATGTAAGTGGATTTTCAAACCTGTCTCATGGGCCAGGCTGGAAACATTGACAATACGACTGGGTGTTGATTTCTTTAACATGTCCAGAAGTAAGTTGGTAAGCAGAAAATGTCCAAGGTGGTTCACCCCAATCTGCATTTCAAAGCCATCTTCTGTCTGCCATTTTGGGCACATCATTACCCCTGCAAGAAAGGTGTGCAAAAAGAGCAAAGTAAAATATAAAAAATATATGTTGTTACAAAATCATAAATGTACCCCGGTTGTATGTCTAAAATTCAATACCAGCGTTATTAATCAGAATGTCCAATCTCTCTTCAGTCGCTTGGATTTCCTTAGCAAGAGCTCTGACAGATGTCAGGGAGGCCAGATCCAACCTTCTCACAACAATGTTATCATTTCCACTCCTCTTTTTGATCTCCTCCACTGCCTTGCTAGCTCTACCCATGTCTCTGCAGGCCAAGATTACCTTTGCACCTAAAGAATGGAGCATAAAATATAATTGTTAGGATCAACCTTTCCAGCCATCATCACACTGCTGTCAAAAAAAGTATTTTGGTCTTACCAAACCTTTTTTCCTTAACAAAGAAAACTGTCCTTGACAACAAGGAAAACTTAGGATTTATACGTTACAATCCTAGAAAAACTTCCTTTATTTATTTAACAAGCTAGAAATCAACACATACTCAAAAATGTACTCAAAACTACTCAAAAACTGTAAAAATGAGCTGACCTCTCCTGGCCAAATCCACCGCTGTCTCTTTACCGATTCCAGTGTTGGCTCCTGTAATGAGAACAGTTTTTCCATCCAAGCGTGCTTTGCTTCGGCAGACTCCACCGGCCAGCCATCTCCGCAGGGCGAAGAGACCAACACCTTCAGGTACAGATGCAAGCCACATATAACACTTAAAGGGACAGTTCACCCAAAAATAAAAATGCTGTCATCATATACCTACCTTAGAGTTATTTCAAAACAGTAAAACGATTAAATAAATTAAAAAGATAGCTTAGCCCTTGTTGTGTTAAACACAAGATGAGATATTTTGAAGAAGGTAGTACAACAAAAGTTCTGGGGTCACTTTGATTAAAATTTTCTTCTTTATTGTTAGTCAATAAGATAGAAGAACTGTGTGGATGTTAGCATTCCTCTAAATATCCTCCTCTTTGTTTAACCAGGTTTCGGACTATTCGAGGTAATCAATGTCAGATTTTTGAGTGACCCCCCTTCAATAGGAACAGGGTCCAAAAGTGGGCTGGAAGAGTTTTTTAGTGTCTTTTAGTACCTGTGTTTTACATTGATATAAAATCACATTACTACAACTTATACATCATGAAAAACAAGTGTTAAAGAGGAAACACTCTTGTTTGAAATGGAGTGCTTGTTTATCAGCCCTCACCTATTGCCTAATGTGACAACCTTGGCAAGAAGAGGCCTTACAGTTTTTTTTTCAAAGGTTATACATTTCACCAAAAACACTATGCATACTAACTATAGCAATATATATATCAACCATAAGTTATAGGGTTCATTTGTCATTTGTGTAGTTACTGAATAGTTCTTTTAAACAATACAAGATTTACAGACTGCATGTCTAACTTACCTGACACAACAACAATTGTGACAGCAGTTCGATGTTCCTCCACAAACTCCATCACCTGCTTTGTGTAGTCCTGCATTTTGTCAGCTTTCAGACTCACAAAATTTCTTCAATAAATGACCTTGCAGAAAATGATCTAGTTTAAACTATTAGAACTTATGCAGCAGTGCGACTCCAGGAACGCCCATAAAGCTGAGCAGAGGTCAGTAAATAAAGGAAACTCCAGTCCTGCCACACAATTTCAAAATAAGAGTCCAGCTGACAGTAGCTATGGTTACATGACAGTGCTGGAAAAACAAAACTGTTAAAATTCAAATAATACTCAAATAATTACTAATGTTTACCAAAGAATATTAAAATCAATCTTGTCGTTCTAGTGGCCATGATTTAATTTAATAAACATTGCATTATTTACACAACCTTGTTCTTCATGGCTCCACACTATTTTTAGGCCTTGTCAATGAAATAATAACAGAAGAAGGTCAGCAAACCGAACCAGAACACCTCCATTACAAACACTTAAACTCTAAAACCCCAAATGTCACATATTCCTTATTATTATAATATTATAATACTATATTAATGATAAGTGTTATTTAATATCACGTTACAGCTATGTATAATAATAAAAAATTAAAATAAAAAAATGCGCTGGTTGTGACTAAAACGAGCCACCGTCTATTTATTTTGAAACGTGACATTCCGTTGACCCGGAAGTACATTCTCGTCGCGCCACGTCAGTAATGCCTCTGATTGACCTGTGAAGTTGATTCATACATCAGACACGTAAACTTAATCTCAATGGAAGAGGAATTCTGTTCATTTTAAAGAATAATTATAACTGTCACTGGAACAGCATGCGGCACGTTTCGCTGTTAATTTTGTCAGTGTATATTGCGTATTTAAACGCCACTGAAATAACTTTTGAATTGCCCGATAACGACAAACAATGTTTTTACGAGGACCTGGAGCCAGGAGTGAAGCTTGACATCGACTTTCAGGTAAATGTGAAGAGATTTGCTATTCAATATTGTGAAACATGTTTAACTTTGTTTAGTTTCTTTGCTTTTTAAAGATATTCAGACATACAGATGTGCACTACTCTGTTATGTAATATAAATCATATGTTTGTTGGCAGTGTTGGGCAAACAAATAATAACAAATTTAAAATAAATAAAGTAGTAAAAATAGTAAATAATAAAAGCACTTTGTATAAGAATTTCTTTTTAAAAATGTTTAAGTTTTATTTTTTTTAGGGATGCACCGATATGGAAATTTTGTAACTCTTTTATATTTGTTGACCGATATATCGGCAATAATATTTTTCCTAAGCATGAACCACATACAGTGAACATCTGATTCTATTTTAAAACTTTAGAAAAGTTTGAACTGATCTCTGAACTATAACATTTCTATGGACAAGTTTTTTTTTGCATTAAATGTATCGCTTGACAAAAAAATTAAACATTAATTAAGTAAGTAATGATTGAATCATAGTGGCCAATATCAAGCATGAGAAATGGTGCAACCAGCAGAAATTATACCTAATATATCGGCCTAAAGATATCGACCGCATTTTATTATAGGGCCGATAACAATAATATTTAAAAAAAGCATTTATTGGCTGATATCGGTCAAGGCGGCCGATATATATCGCCCATCCCTCATTTCTATGTGCAGGTGCATGTCTTTAAAATAATGCTCAATATCTTTTCTCTTTCACAAAGGTCATTGCTGGGGGGAACTATGATGTTGACTGTTTTGTGATGGATCCAATGAATAACGTTCTCTATCAGGAACGAAAAAAGCAATATGATAGTTTCTCCCATACCACAGCCATGAAAGGGGAATACAGAGTCTGTTTTAGCAATGAGTTCTCCACCTTCTCTCATAAAACCGTTTACCTGGACTTCAGAACAGGAGAGGAGAGACCTTTACTGCCTGATATGAACAGAGCAACATCTCTTACACAGGTGAGAAACCACACAAACGGCACTCATATGTCGCTGGTTTTCTGCTTTGTCTATGTTTATTCTGTGTTGACTAAACCTCTGAATAAATCATGCAGATGGAGTCAGCCTGCATGTCTATCCATGAGATTCTGAAGGTGGTTTCAGACTCGCAGACCTGGTACCGTCTTCGAGAGGCTCAAGACCGAACCCGAGCAGAAGACCTGAACGTGCGAGTGTTCTATTGGTCTATTGGAGAGACCCTCATCCTGTTTGTCGTCAGTATTGGCCAAGTGCTAATGCTTAAGAGCTTTTTCAATGACAAGAAAATGAGTATAGCCACCAGCACATAGATCCTTTGTACACTTGTCTGCCTTACAGTTTTTTTTCTTTCAGTTTAGTGCAGTTAACAAAAGGTGCACACGTGCCTTTAGCCAACCAGAAATTACCTCTTTTACAAACAAAAAGCCTTAATTATAGAGTGTGAATTGAAATTGGTTTAACATTTGCTTAAAATGTTACAATATTGGGAGTGGAACTGCTATACCTATTTATTTAAATTTTGTGGAGGGTTGTAACAGTTGTTTTTAAACTCGGTGTATTGTATGTCCTTTTGCCAACTTACAATGCAAATTTCTTAAAAAAAACACTACATTAAGACAAAAAAACAATTTTTGTTGGTTTTTTCAGCAGGATTTATGCAAGTTGTCAATATTAGTAAAATCTGGTTAACTCTAAGTGCCAACTACTTGCACACCATTGCAGATTTTTTCCAGCTCCAAATAATTGTAGTGTACATGTTTGTATCATGTTTCCTGAAATGAATGTCAACTAAATGTGGAATTTAAACACATTATTTTCAAAAAAATATGACCCATCAGACTGCATAAGTGCTGTGTCTTCATGCATTCAATTGCCTATGTTTACAGGTTTGTTACAAATGTGTCCCTTGTACAGTTTTGCATGCTGTACTCCAAATGAAAGACTTAAATGTATGTTTTGAGGTGTTTACATTTTGCAGAGTTGTGTTTAATGAAATAATTAGAGAAATAAAAGTTAAGTCTCTTCAGTTTGACAAAAAGAGCATGGCTTGCACTTTAATGCTTGTTTGTTCACCACTGGGGGTTATTTAACCATCTATAATAAAGTAGAAACCCTCAGGGAGGATACTGCAACATCCCTGTTCGCCTAGGAAATAAACATGAATGAATGACTCACTGCTTAATTGATGATGCTTGGCACAGAATCTGAAATGAATGACAGTACAAGTCAGTTCTTTTTATGCACAGGAAAATTCAAGAACACTGAGTTTTGTAAATATTTTTCTCCAATGTTGAATTAGACTGAGCCATCTCAAAACCTTCATGAACATCAGTCTGGCTTTATCAATGTGCCTCAGCCCTCCCCAGATATAATGCATGAATATGGATGGGCTGTTGTGCCCTGGTCCACTCGGTGCATTGGATTACCTCCAACGTTGGCATAAAATCCCCAACAGCAGAGGAGACCACACCGTCCATTCCTGATGATAATGATGGGGGGCGATGACTTAAAGGGGCTTCTCATCACCGAGAGGAGTCTGTTTGCCATGCCTGCATTGAATGACATGTTGCGCTTTACCTAAATGCTTTCGTGCCCTGCGTCTCTACTGTCTGGCCAATATGTTGAGCAGACTCATGAGTGGCAGTGATCGGAGTCTTGACAGGGAATTCAACTGCACAGTTCGACTGCTGGACGACTCGGATTACACCTGCACGGTTCAGGTCAGTATTCACATGTTCTTATAAAGACGAACGGGACACACGTGTCTAGATGCTGTGGTGCTGATGCTGCGCATTCACGCGGGAAAACCCTCGAGCATCTTTATCTCTCCCTGGGTCTGCAATGCGTAACGTGTTCAGTCTTTTGGCAAACGTTTTGTGGGAATCAGCATTAGTTTGGTGGTCTGTCTTAAGCCTTTAGAGAGCTGCAGGTCACCCGTCACGTACCAACTGGGACCTGAGTCACATTCCTCTCCATCCTTCATAAGAGGGTCTCAGGTTCTACGTCACTGTTATGTATATTTGAATCAGTTTCATTTGAATTCCCTCTTGGGACCACCATGCACTAATAATGTGTCACCATAACTGATGCTGAGGATTTTAGGAGCCAGTGTGCCCACAGTAGACTATGTGCCTTTAGATCTGCAGGGGAAGTCTGGGCATGTTTTAATCACTTCTCTCAGCTACTCATTGACAAAGATGTAATTGCATGTTGATGAAAGTGCACACCAAATGTTGCCATCCATTTTCCTCTATGCATTACAAAAGCCAAGCCTACAGGTTGTGGGCACCCTTGTGACTTGTGATGAATGGGAGCACAGTTACACCCTTGAGTCTTTGTAACAAATGATATTTGATGACTAAGGAAACTAAGACATACTCTGCCTGATCAAAATTAATCCTGTGTGTATTTGCTTGCCGCATTTCAATAAACGAAATTTGGTGTTTTAACCGGTCTACTGTATTCAGAAGGAATATGTCAGTATTATGTGTCTGAAACTGTTGGTGGGACACGTCTTCTATGTGTGCTTTGCTGGCTTTGGTGTGGTCAATCCTATTCCCTTAACTGTGTTCGTCAGAAAGGGGTACAGAGGTGTAGTGTAAAGAGAATTGAGAAAACAGGCAGACTGATGTGTTAGTAGCTGTCTTCACCATACAACATCATGTGAAAATGAGGTTTGAGGTTTTGTGAAGCATCCCATAGACCCTAATGCTATATGATGTCATGTAAAGGCCATCTGCTCTGATGGAATGCAGGAAAGATTCAGCGTTTCCAGACACACAATTTTTTGTTTAGCAATAGTCTGTACATCAGAAATTGAACAAATGTATTACTTACAAAGATTCAGGGATTGCAGGTTCCATTTGGAAAAATTCTGTTTCTGTGTATGTCTGATGGTAGGTTACATATATGTGTTTAGATATGGCAGTCCACATTATATACTTATCAATATGGATTAATGCATGTGGTGGTGGTCTTCAGTCTTATTAGTTGTGTGATTATATTTGTCATTTGCATGTCTGGGAATGTCAGTCTTAAATATTGACATTCCCATGTCCTTGGAATTCTGTGTGATGCTGTGGTTTCCATGGCAACAGACTGATTCCATCATCATTCCCCAGCTGCTCCTGCTTTCGTCAGACATGATGCAGACACAATATGTGCATACATGTTTATACAGACACAACCTTACCTCTTGGGTATTAAATGCAGATAGGAATATGCACTGTACAATATAGGTATACACTGAATACCACTGTAATTAAAGTAAAATATGTGGAAGTGCATTGTGCATCTATATTCACCTGTCCTTTCCTCCCTTCTTCCACTTAAGGGTGTCCTCTGTAATTGATTGATCAGTACAGTGGAGTTTGGTTGGGGATAAAATGCTTATTAGTGAAATATGGCCTCAGTCTTTTGAGAGACTGCTGACTGTGTTTGGCTCCTGGCAGTCACACATCTAGAGACCAGATATATGAGACACTCTCACATATACCTTCATTGTAGAGCTCACCTTTGTGTAGGTCAGCCATTGCCTCTCAGGTATAAATCAACTTTTTAAATGAAAGACACAGATGGATGAATGAAATATATTCAGTCATAATAAGGGGATACTCTTTGTTTGTCTTCCAGTTTGTTCAGTGTGGCATTATTAAGTTTTGAAATATTTTATTTTCAAAAGATTATTGAGTATATTTTTTAGCAAGTAATGGGTTACTTACACTATTCTGAAAGGGTACATATCAGTTTTGTACGTTTTCAGAGTATATTAAGTACAAAAATACATTTTGACTGTTGGCACAAAAGATGTACCCTTTGAAAAAGTGACTTACTGATGAGCCAAGTTTATCATTTAATATTTTTGCACATTATTTCCTGAGTTTTAGTCATTTTGTCATTTTTTGTGTGTGTTATTTTCGCAGAATGGAAATGCTTCTATTCTTCAGCTTTAAACTCAAGGCAGCAACATCATAGTTGAGATTTCTTGCTTCTATTCTTCAGCCTTAAACTCAAGGCAGCAACATCATAGTTGAGATTTCTTGTAATTGCGGCTGTTGTGTTTTTGCTTTATCAACACAATTTCTACATTTATTGATGCAAGTTTGATCCACTATATTGTGGACTCAAAACAATTGTATAACATTTTACCATTTTTCTGTCTATTAAGTGGTGTCGTACCTTGGAAAGAAAAGAGAAAATCTGTGAATGTAATGAGGCTTAGCCTTATATTAATGAGACTGTGACTATAACATTTGCATATATACTTGATATCTAAATATGGTCAAACCCATTTATAAAATAAATGTCCGTCGTTGTCCATATTTTTTTCAAATTATGTTATTAAAAAAATATATCAGAAATCTCATAATCCTTCAAAATAAAGGTGATATATTTTAAAATACATATCCAGGTATTGCTACTAGTTCCCCCGCCTCCACAGTTCAAACCTCAGCAATGTATACAAAAAAATGTATACATTGAAGACATTGAATGACTTGCACAGTTATTATACATTTTTAAAAGCAATGTGTCATTCAAATTAAATGTTAGACAATATAAAGGTATCCCTTGTATATCTGTCTTCTTCTATTGCTCAAGTAGTGTTCCCACACTCCCTGAAGCAGTGACAGAGTGCGTGTCCTACCTTCTTTGTTCTGACTTGAGCTAATATTATAAGACAAACCAACAACTAGACAAACAGGGTAGGTTGCCCATGTAATTTAGTGTGCATTCCAGAGTTTCGAAAACTGAAAGGACTTCTTTATCGCTGACCACCATGAGTCAGATCACAAGGAAATGAATGCAGAGAACTTGTTAGAATAAGTCAAAATCAGATTCTTGACATTTTTGCCTCTGCTCTACATGCTGTTTGCAGGATGATCACCAGACTATGTAGATAAAAGATGAGGTCTAAAGACCAACCAAGTCAGAAACAATTCATACTTCGATGTTAACTTTGATTAAAATAAAGCAGAATAAAATTCAAGAATATTCAGAGGACTTTGCTTGCTTACTTTAAAGTCATAAAGTAATTAAATGTTTAAATAAGCTTTTTGGTTTCATTCGTATGATAATGATAATGTCTTTATGTACTTGTAAACCCAATAAAAAGATGCATTTTGTGCAATTGACTGTGTAAAATTTAGCTTGTCATTCATAAAGTATAGCAAATTTCATTTACATGATAAAGAATGTTTCATAATTCTTCTGTCCTTATTTTCATTACCCCAGTTAGAGAGTTTAAAGAGCCCTATGGCAGACATATCTGACATTTGCAAGACTAAGTAAACAAAAACTGGTTTCCATCCTGGTTTGTGACAAATAGATCAATTTTCTTCTTAGCTTTATGTCAGGTTGTCTTGGACGACCACAGAGTAATGTGTGCTGATCTAAGACTAGATGCTCTCTCTTGTAAATATAGTAGCAAGCAAGTTTTAACACAGACAATGGCAAGTTGACAAAGTAGTCATCTGCAATTTAATCAAAATATAGTATTTCGACTGTATATCTACAGACCAGATGTCTAAATGTCTACCTGTTGCTGTGTCATTTCCTTCTGGTTATATTTGACTATTCAACGAGGGACAAGTGAATTCGAGTTGAACCTTGTTGAGTTACTGCTCTATTCCATCCTGCTCAGCCAGTCTGGAATTGTTTACATTTTCCACTGTCTGACTGATAACAGATATCTTTGGAATGTAATAGAAATGTGCCAGTTGTAACACATGAGACAGATCCGGCTCAAGGCCAATCCAATGTTCCTGGTTTTTGGAATTTCGTCTACCCTTATGTGTGCTGATGTAAATTCTGAGCCTAGAATTGTATATTACTAAAAAAATAAAGGCTCTCTCTTCTACCTGATGATGAAAAGTGGCTTTTTATTTATCTTTAAAAGTATTCTACTTATGTGTTCAACTGTATTGACAAAAAAAAATCATGGAAAAAAGTAGGTCGAAGGAACTACAGAATTTCAAGCTTTCAAGGCAGCAGAAAGAAATATAATAATTAAAAATAAATGAAAGTGAGAGGGCAAATATTTAATCACTCTGCATTTTTCAAGCTAAAATGTGGAAAAAATAATATAGCTGACATCATTTGACATAATAATTCAAACACTGTGTTCAGATGGTCTTTTATGACGTCCTAACTTAATACAGCCTAAAACATATAGACCAGATGATATTAATATTGACCTTTGTAGGACATCTTCATGACTATGATATTCATAATAAGGAAGGTCAGTTCTTATGTAGTCTGAAGTAAATTGTTGCATAGAACTATTCAGCTAGGACTCATACCTGCTACAGTGACATTTAAGTACTTCCCAGTTATACAGAGAGGCTTTTTAATAAATTTAGTTTCATCTAGCGAGTTACATTATATCTGCACTTCTATATTTAGATAGGTAGTGGCAAGCAATAACAAGAGATTGTTGTACCAACAGAATCACAAAACATTTATATCTCCCTCTCCCTCATACGCTTTATCTCTGACAAAAACAACTGCAAAATTCATAGTATAATCTCTCTTCCCGTACAATGATCTGATTAATACTGTTTCTGATGCTGATATGGAGCATATATTAATATTTAATCTCATGCAAATAAAGAATTTGCCGCTTCCTCTCCCAAAACATATCAAAGCATGCATACTAAATATTTGACAAAACAAGGCCAAAAACAGGTATGTGTTTACATCCTTTTTTCACACCCTGCATGTATTGAATCTCAAACACCCTGAATACTACTCAAGTACTCAAAGCTGATGTTAAACTCATGCCTCTTAATCATAAACTTTGAATGCTTTTCTAAAATATGACTTTCCTCAACCACACAGCCAAACAGATTTCTAAGAAGCCTTTCAAAGTGCTGTGTGAATGTTAATATTTGATTGAGCTGAAATGTCTCCACAGACATTTTAAAATATTAAGCTCTCTCTGGAGTGACATCATGAGCCGCACGTATCCTCTCACCTTTATAATTTACATTATTTACTCTCATTATTAAAAGATACTTTAATATTTTTGTCTCTCTGTTCCAGAGGGATGCAAGGGGTCAGTGGCTGTTCGAGCAGGTCTGCCAGCATCTAAACCTGCTGGAGAAAGATTACTTTGGCATCAGATTTGTGGATCCAGAAAAGCAACGAGTAAGCTGAAATGATATTGCAAAACGTTGTTGGTTAGTTTGAAATGATTTTTATTTGGAATTGTTTTTTATTATCATTATAAGTAGATTTATGTGGAAAATTATCTCTTATTTTTTGAACAGTTGTGTAGAAATGTGTTTAACATGCTTAATGGATGTCTCATACAATAATAATTCTGCTTGTTTACATGAAGAAATGTGATGTACTAGTTGTTATAAAAGGAAAAGCCCTTTTCCAAAACACTTTAAAAGTCAAATTGTTTTAAATGTACTACATGATGCAGTTTCTTTCCAAATTGCTATAAATCTGAAAGTTTTTAGCCTAAAAGCAATATGTCCTCTCTCTTATATTAATTAATTAATAGAATGAGTCCTAGATGTTATATGGTGCATGGTCTCTTGTCTTGTTTTCTCTTGTTATAAACTAACATTTTGAATTAACATCACCTATATTGTTGTTCCATTTAACAATAATTGTCTAACATGTTCAGACTGGGCCATTTTAATAGGATTAGTTGAATAATTGAACTACATGTATGGATCTATGTAAAATGCCGTTTTCATAAAAACTGTATTTAAAGCATTTTGGAAAAGAGGTCTTCAAGTGTTATCAGTTGACAAGGCTTTTAACCCAAACTTTTATTAGATTTTGTACTTTCTAAATGCAGTCTATTGATTATTCTCGTTTTACTTCTTTTGTTGTTATTTCAGCATTGGCTGGAGTTTAGCAAACCAATTACCAAACAAATGAAATGTAAGTCTAATTTTTCTGTCTATTGGGAAACTAGCTGCATGCAAAACATAAAACCATGCTGTAAAAACATTATTAACTTGTTTTATGTCCTAGCTCTGCCACCATATACCATGTGTTTGCGTGTGAAGTTCTATCCTCCAGACCCTGCAGCTCTTAAAGAAGAGATCACTAGGTATAGCTTTTTATATTGAGGACACAGTATTAAAATAAAACCATCTCTACGTTATATATATCACAGCACTTACAAGTCTGGCATAATCATAATCGACACACTGACACTACAAATTTGAAGATGTGCTCTTCATTGTTTTCAGATACCTGGTCTTCCTACAGATTAAAAGAGATTTGTATCATGGCCGACTCCTGTGCAAGAGCTCAGACGCTGCCACACTGGCCGCATTTATTCTCCAGGGTAACAGTTGACCTACACAGTCAGCTTTTGTGTCAAATGTTGTCATCCTATTTAACAATAATCTATGGTAAAATATGACAGCAGGTTTGTGTCATTCTGTCTTTATGTTCAGCTGAGATCGGAGACTATGATCCGGGAAAGCACCCAGAGGGTTACAGCTCTAAGTTTCAGTTTTTTCCCAAACATTCGGAGCGCCTTGAACGCCGCATAGCTGAAATCCACAAATTGGAACTGATGTAGGTCCAAATGTTTATTATGTATGTATATTTCATGGTCATCTGATTTAGCAAATAGTTTAAAACTAAAAGAAGGAATTTGCTCAGTCTGTATGAAGCATCTTATTAATTTCTCTTTCCAACAGAGGGCAGAGCCCTGAGACATCTGAGTTGAATTTCTTAAAGAAAGCTCAGACTCTAGAAACATATGGGGTAGATCCACACCCCTGCAAGGTCAGAATCAAAAAAACATCAGCTCTTAATAAAGCTCTGTCCTCTATCTGTCTCAATAACCTTTATTAAGTACTAAATGTACTGTAAGTTTACACCTGCTAACAGTAGGATGGACTTTCATCCTGAAGAACAGACTGTACGGTATATTGTTCTTTATGTTTTTTCTGTGATGATAGGATGTGTCTGGAAACGCAGCATTTTTGGCCTTTACCCCGTTTGGCTTTGTGGTACTGCAGGGAAACAGGAGAATTCATTTCCTCAGATGGTGAGAAAGGGGAAATTAATCTGTCAGCTCATTTTAATTTGCTTAGTGGTCAAGATTGAATGACTTGGTCTGTATTAATGACTGTGACAGTATATTGTCATTTTGCTCAGGAACGATGTGACTAAACTCAAATTTGAAGGAAAGACGTTTCATATATATGCAACTCATCATGAGGTATGTACCTGAAGGCATCTAAAGGTGAAAAAACCAGATGACAATGTTTCATCGGAATAGAAATATTGAGGGATGTATGTACTTCTCATTATGTTCAGTGTTGTATAATGACTAACAAGGATATTTTTATACAAAAGTCATAGACATTGCAGCCTTGAAAAGAAGGTGTATTAATAATAGTTTATTTTATCATTTTCGGGTAAATAATGATAATTAAAAGGACTTTATGAGTAACAATTGAAAAGTCCCACAATATTTAAACTTTAAGAGGGAATAAACCCATTAATCTTGTTTAATTGTTTCTGCATATTCAGTTATAAAATATTTACAATTAAAAAAAATTGTTTTATCTGTAAATCAGAAAACAGTCACGCTGCATTGTCAAACTCTTTTTGTGTGACCTTCCCAAAGGATCAGAAGATCATCTTGACTTATTTTGCTCCAACGCCTGAGGCCTGCAAGCATCTCTGGAAATGTGGAGTAGAACACCAAGCTTTCTACCAGTATGTGTACATTAAATTTTTTACATACCAGGCTAAAATAAAATAATTAGATAATTTGCTTTTCTGCACATGACAAACAATATACTAAAGAGCACTTAATCAAAAAAAATGGTCCTCTTTCTTTGTCCTCCTGTTTTTTCTTACAGGTTTGAGAAATCAAGTCAAGTTCGCACTGTGTCTAGTAGTAATCTCTTCTTCAAAGGAAGCCGTTTTAGATATAGGTGAGGAAATTTCCTGTTGGAGTAAACACCATGGGCTTAATTAGACCTTTGATTTAAATATATGTTAATTCTTGGATTAACTTCAGGGTTTCTTTCATACAGTGATTTGTGGCTTAATTAAGATTGCATACATTTTCTTAAAGTGGTAAAGTGGCGAAGGAGGTGATGGAGCAGAGCGCAAAAATCAGACGAGAGCCACCCGAGATCCATAGGTAAGTCTTATTAAACTCGATGTGATTTTCAGATATATAAGCATATTTGGTAGAGATTTAAATGTTTCATATATGTGTGCTTTTTTAGGGCTGGGATGGTCCCTAGTAGGAGTTGTCCATCTATTACACATGGTCCAAGACAAAGCAGCGTTCCTCAGGCACGTAGGAGGGCAGTTCATATTTCCATCATGGAAGGTATATCTATTTTCCTGCAGGCACAGACATGTGCACATACACAGTTACCTACTTTATATTATGCCCATTGGATTGAAACTATAACATTACAAAAAGTAAAAGCAAGCTCAGAAAACATGATTGCACAAAAAATAAAAAAAGAGTTATCTGCACCAATGTTGGATGACTTTTAGCAGTCACAAACAGCCCAGTGTTAGATGAATACATATAAATACAGTCATGATTTCATAACTTTATACTTGATGAGACAAAAGTGTTTTAAACATAAGAAACATTATGCACTAGTGAGCTAAACCACATTGTAGAAGATGAACAGAATGTACTCTTTTGATAGACGGAAGGAACATCACTTTTTATACAACAGAACTGTTTTAAGTGAAAGGACGACCGTTTCTCTCACTTTGATCATTCTGTATGAATACCAAATGCTTTATTATTGAGTCTTTTTTGTCTTTTTTATATTGCAATATCTAAAAAAAACAGTTGATCTAAGCAAATATTATTACAATGACTGTTTTATACCCTCTAGAATCACACGCATAAACTGTAAATGAATATGAAGAGTTCAGATGCAAAAACCTCTTAGTACATCAATAACGACTTTTCGCTCAAACAAGAATTGTATGTCAAGCTCTTCCATTGACTTCTTTGCAAATTCAGAGTGTGACAGTGGTTTTAAAACAAAAGTAATTGAGTGATCTATTCTTTTTGTGCACAGCAGTTAATACAATTCTTGATGGAGGTGGCTTTTAGAGGGTATTGCATCTAAACTCTTTATATGAAAACCATTTGTGACCTTCAAAATTATTTGTTTAAGATGTCCAGACTCTTACTAGATTACAAGAAAGTCATTAACTCATTTGTCAAGAATATTATTTGATTTCATTTGACTTTGAAATCAGCAAATATGTAGGTGTCATGAGTAAAGTGCATGTCAATGAGACCCGACTATGGTTTAGAAGAGGTGGTTGGGTACCTTCTTTGTCATCAAATTCCAATTAAATTCTTGCAATTAATTCCATTGTCTTTAAACACTCGAATGTCACCCTCTGGTGGTGACGTGTTTAAACGTCTGAGGTTCTGTTATGTTACATTTTACGCATATAATATAGCTGTGAGTTGATTCAGTGTTCAATTTCTTTTGTTTATGTATATGCTATGTATAAGCTTTTAATAAGTGTATCGTTATACATTGAACTACAAGCACAAACACAACCAACCTAGATGTCATTTTTATTCATACTAATGTGAAGCTTTACCCTTCTAAACAAAAAATAACTCTTGACAGAGACAGGAATAATCACACACACATCCTCTTCACTGCTTTATGCAACCTGAGAACGTTGTCCATTGCGTACAATGTGACCAGACGTTCACCTGTTCTGCTCACTTTACTGACACAGACACATGTCACCATTGGTTTTCTGGGTTTTGATGTATGCGTGCGTATATACTATAGATAGGTATATATTTTGGCTAAGTTTTCTAGTTAGGAATTACCGTCAAAATAATCTCAATAATTTAATGTGAGTGTCCTTGATGTTACAGACAGTTATTCTTACTTCTTTCTACAAATGAATTTTCCCTTACTGTCAACCCACTTTAAAGTTTTTATTGGACTAGCAAATGGTTTCAGGATAACATCAATATAGACTATGATGTTATTGTTAAAGAAGTTGTGTTGAATTTTTAGATGTGACTTTAGCAATTACAACCAATCTCTCATTTATCTATAAAAACATGGTGGTGCAACATGGTAAAATTTATGTGTATATGTAGATATAAAGAGCTTATCCTAAGGTAATACGGTTTATTAAGTAAGGTCTTTAAACGCCTCTAAAATTTCTCTCAATAGATCCTCATAAAAATTACAACAAATTAGAAATTACAAATTTTAATTAGAAAAACCATAATAAGAACTTGAAGATTTGAAGGCTGTGCCATTTTGTGCCAACATCATAGACCAACCAAACTTTTCTTGTACATCTATAGCTATTAACAGTGCTATTATTACTCAGTTTATTATTAGACAGCTTGCCAGGGACACTCCATGTACGTCACGTGGCTTGTGTCAGAATGAGAAGTGCGTGTTGAGAATGTGAATGTCTCCTTTTGTTACATCCCATATACACATTATTGGGTTTAAGGGGGTTGGAAAATGCAGGACAGCTTGGCAGCAGGGCTTACAGGGACTACTGGGCAGCTTTAAGGCTTTAGGGTTCTCTTTCTTGCACTCTCTTTCTCAAGTGTTATGTTGTTTGGGTTTGGTGGGGTAAAGGGAGGACAGGGGACCGGTGGTGACACACGTTACCGGATTTGAGAACACAACATACTTAATATTCACGTGAATTAAGACACCATGGTGAAGTGTCTTATACGAATTAAGACTAAGGTGAATGTTCACCTACGGATGATCAACCACTGTTACCGGGATGTTAAGGTACGAGTGTTGTCATTGGGACCTAGGCTGGTGGGGAGAGCTTTGGGAGCTTTTCCTATCTTACCTTCCCTGCCCAGCACTAGCACTTCATCTGAACCTTCATCTAGACTTTGTGTCTCACCTGGCAGCACATCAGGTAAAACTTGCCTTGAGCAAAGCAAGCCTAATGGTGTTGTCACTATATTTGTGTGTGCTTGTTTGTTGAAGCATGAAGTGGAGACTGGTGTATTACCATTCTTATCATTGTGTGTGGCTTTTATGGGTTTTCAGAGGAGCTATATATTCTTACTTCTCTTAGTTTATTTCCTTTAGAATATAGATTTCTATTATTATTGTCTGGCAATTTATCTGCCTGTGATTAAATATTAAAATAAAATGACATCACAGAACTTCAACATCATAAGGACTCTTTGTGACTATTGTTGAAATGTATAAGTTTACCCTTTAGTTACACACCTGTATACTTACATACGAATGACAATATATTAATAATGAAAGTTTGTTTCAGAGACATTTTGGGTCACCTTTGACTCCCATTGTGGAACTACTTTGGAAGGTAATGGTGACCCTAAACGGTTTATTTAAAAACTTGCATTTGTAAATATCTTCATTAAAGGTGTGATAAGTGAGGAGCTTAAACCAGGTGTTACAGCCAGAATAAAAGAGGGGAACCAACAAGGCTATCAATAAAACAAAAATGTGTTCGATGTTGAATCACATTTATGTATTGTTAATGATTATACAATAGTATTATTAGCAATTTTATCACTGAAAAAAGCTGCTCTTTAAAATGTTTTAAAGACATGGTTTTTACTGGCTTGTATCAACTGGATGATGAGCTAATGATGACAAAACTATATATTTTTCATGTAGATGTTTGGCTTAGACCAGTGTTAAAGGTTTCCAAAATATCTAGTAGATTTGCTCTCAATAGAAACAAGTAATCTTCAGTTCCTATGAACATAGTATGTACCTGCCCAATCAAATCATATTTTCATTTCAAAATACTATTTTAAAACTTGAAAAGTGGTAAAACTTCTCAACATTTTTTTCATAAATTAAGGTTAATTAAAACAGGCACTGTATGTATGAGTTTTGCATTAGTATATCTGAAAAAAAAATTCAACTGTGTAATAACTATATTCCAAAAATTCTACCTTTAAAATAACACCATGTTAAAAGGCTAGTTAATGTACTTATTAGTTATTGCATTATTACTGTAATTATGTAACCATATTCATGCTAAACCTTCCAACTCCATCTCAGGTTTAGAGTCCCTGCGTGACAGTGGCCATTCCACACCGGTGCGTTCAGTCTCCAATGGCAACTCATTTCTGCAATCCCATGGCGGAGGAGCAGAGGGAGGTACAGCCGAATTCTCAGAGGACTCTTACAGTCCATCTGACAGCATGCTTCCCACACCAGTGTCCAATGACCCCTCAGACCAGGCTCAGGTTCGCCACACCAATGGTCCACGCAGCATTCAAGAGGAACGAAGAACAGAACAGATCGCTTCAGACCAGGCAAGGTTGCTTGGCATTAAAGCAAAAGGGAAAGCTTCTCGGCCCGCAAAGACTCAGTCAACCCAACGCAACCCGGAGGAAGAGCGAGTGAATGAGTTAATCTGTAGTTTGGCACGCCTTTTCTTAGTGACTCTGACTCTGCTGTTTGCTCTCCTTCTCCTCCTTATTGTTCTTACAGAGTCTGAGCTGGACTTGGCCTTTTTAAGGGACATTCGGAGGACACCCGAATTCCAGCAGTTTCATTTTGAATACTTCTGCCCTCTTAGGCGTTGGCTGGCCTGCAAGCTACGCTGGATGGGTGGGCATCTTATTGATAAATGACTTGTATTTTTTTTTACAGCCTTAAGTGGAGAAATACCCATCTGTATTTTCTAAGGGACTTAATGGTGTTCCTTGGGTCTCAAGGAACAAGCAGTATGAGCGTGGGACATGTTAAGCATTTATGTCATGGTACTTTGAAATCATTATTATTCATAGCCAAAGGCATGGACTTACTAATATCATGCCAAGAAAATACAATTGTGTATGTTTCAGCTCTTGTTATAGTGAAAGAGTTTTCTTGGGCACAATTTTGTGGTTGGGTAAAAATATGGAATGTGTAGCTCTATAAATGCTGCTGTCACTCATCCATCCTTTATCAATTTTTTTTAAAATATAAATATTAATAGGTTGATCAATTAGACTGTGATGAGTGAGACCTAACACTGCAAACAAAGATGCGAATATGCCTTTATTGATCAGACTTACACTGAGATGTTTATTAATGTTGGAAATGGAGTTGGATAATTTAGGATGTTTTTGGCTGGGAAATTGTAAGTGTTTAATGTTGGTAATGTGAATTTGACCTATAGTATTATATAAAATAAAGGTTGGTTGAGGTGTACTCAGGTACAGAATGGGTTGCCCTTAATGTAAGATTTTGGCAATTTCTTTAAAAAATATTTCTAACTCACACGAGATAAAAACCCCAATGTTAATGGTGGCCTTGGTTCAGATGTTCTGAGATGGTGTTGAAAGTGACCTTGATGGACAATGTTATGTGAGATGTTTGTCTGATAATGCCTGAAAGTGTATCTTATCTGCCATAACTGTTTTCATTTTTCTCAGTCATGCCTTTATGATATTGTCATAAAATCTTTTCACTAACAAACGACACAATTGATACAAAGTTAAAAAAAGACAGCATCTTTTTTCCTAAAGATGAAATTGTCGATTGATGAGTATTGTTTTGCAAAAGGAAAATACTTTTACTGTTGATTCAACTAAATAAAACAGCAAAACAAATATACTCACACAATTTGATGGTTAATTCTAAATATGAAAATCATCTGTGAAGCAACTACACACAATATTATATATGCACTTGTTTGGTACATTAGTGGTAGGAAAGTGTATCAAGAAAATATACCTACAAATAAAAATGTCTTTGTAAATTGTACTTATTAGCCGCAAAATGACAGGCTTGTAGCAAGGTTTCAGGAGTTTTTGGGTTAAGAAATCTACATGTAAATGAAAGAATGTGTCGAAAGAAACGTTGTGCTCTGTTGTGTGTAGCATGCTATTCATGAAGTAGTCTAATACTAGAATGTAACAATACAAGTGAAGGCACATGAAAACCCCTGAAATGAAATCTGTTATTTTGTTATAAATAATTATGACAAAGAAAATGAAGCAATACAGATATATGAGCCAGCTGTTAATAATCTTTTACACAAAAGCTGAGAATTTCTGTTTAAGAAGGTACAAATGTACAAATACTGTGACTCACTAATTTGAGCTGTTTCTGATAGTAACTTTCATTCAAAGCAATAGTTAATTGAAACTAATAACTATGGAAGACAATCTGAAGTGGTTAATCTATCACATTGTTAAACAATGATCACTCCGTTGTAACTGAGATGAGTATTTGAGTAATCTTCCTCACTGTACAGCATCAGATGATTTCTTCTCTGTAATCTTCATGACTTTTATTTTCATAGTTAATATCATAAATGAGTTTGGTTTGTACCAAGATGGCATCAAAGCTATTTATTTTAATGTTTTTATTTTCTAAAAAAATAAACCTTCTTCAAGCCTAATGTAAATTCTTCCTTCGGTGCATTTTTTTATTGACATGATATACTACATACATTAACACACACACACACACACACACACACACACACACACACACACACACACACACACACACACACACACACACACACACACACACACACACACACACACACACACACACACACACACACACACACACACACACACACACACACACATATATATATATATATAATACCATATCTCAGAAGCATTGATATTGTATGTGTTATAGTATCAACGATATGTAAATGCCTGTCAAACATTTTACCCATAAATTTTATTAATCAAAAGTCTAAAGAAGTGCTTTTTGCAGAGATCATTGTTGTGACATATATACACCACTGGTGGGCAGAAACACTCCAATGCAAAAGTCTATTGTTACAAAAAGCTTAAACAGAGTATAAAGTGATATAGTATTAAATCAGTTTTTATTATTATTATTTAATTTTAAACTTGGCACAGTCTATTTTCAATGTGGTCTGGACATAGATTTCAACTCAGAGAAGTAACCTTGTCATTGCTTTATTTAGGCATTTAAATTGCAAATGGTGTCTTTAATTTACGCACAATAATGTTTGTATAAGTACATGTAAAATAATTTCAGTAAACTAATGTTAATAAACGATCACACATCTATTATATTTATATGTATATGGAGTAGATGTACATACTGTCGGAAGAATTTTAAAATTGTAATTTTTTTGTCCTTAAAAGGTCCTTTTGGTTCCCTTTATTAAGGTGTTTTTATTATATTCTAAAAGATCATACTGTATTCTGATATTTTTCTTCTGATATCACATTTGTTAATATATATATATGGGTTCATTTAAAATTAAGAGTCACTTAATTATTTAATTTTCCACTTTGACGACTGATATTCTGTTCAAAAACTCTCCAATCAATAAAAACCATTACAATCGCTTTCTCAAATGTCCATGTTACCACAATCTCATGTTTCCTGGAGAGGAACTCCATGTTCCCAGATGCCTAACTTTATAGTCAACATTAATGGAGCTCAGGGAAATGTAATCAGTCTGTCATACATGTTTGCTTGATAAGGCGGGTCATATTACGCATTTAGCATGCTTTCCATGGTTTCTCATCCTTATTTAGGAGTTATGTTGAGGTGATATAGTACAAACATGAGGTATCCATCTATACCCATCTGGGACAACACTGCGTTTCACTTGGCTGCCTGAGTGGTTCTCACCTGTATGGTTCCTCAGTTATGGATCTTAGTGAATAAGATATGTTTAGGTAAAAAAAGTGGCCTGGTTTTGGAAAATGTGATGTGCTTGTGTGCCTATTTGCAGCCCTACTATTATTAGCTTTCATGGCCACGCAAGCTGCAGACTGATTGGAAACAGTAGAGTCTTATGTCCTGGTGCACCACCCCAGGAGCTAAACAGCCCAGATGGAAAACACTGAGCTTCAGAGCTGCAGTATTACCCCTGAGCAGCTATCTAAATCTGCTGCTGAGATGATCAGATGATGGAAGATTTTTGCTGATACCTAAAACAATTTCAATTTTGGCAATCGAACATTTATTTTTTGCTGTTTTGTGGTTTATGATTATATAAGATACAATCAGCTGAACCCTTTTAGTTTTGTTCCTTCTGAGCTGCTTAAATTGGATGTATGCAGACTAAAAACATGAGTTCAAGAAGGCTCATGAACCGCTCACTTTCGGGTGATGGAAGGTATTCCTACAATGGCAATGATATCGCATCTCTGAATAGCAGGGGTGGCTGTAGGAGCTACCCGAACAGTGTCCAACCTGAAAGGAGGTAGATTTTTAATTTGCATTAAGGTTCCTGCATGGTGCATATTGAATTTATTCAGATCTGGGTTACTTCAGCATTACACGGATTTACAATATATTTTTTTGTTATTTAAACCTATAGACTATGATTGACCCAATGTTGGGTTGAAATAATCCAGCATTTAATAACTGCATGTTTTAAATTGGATGTAAATGTAGATGTATTAATCTTCATAAGTAGATTAATATGGTGTTGTGATTAAAAATATGTGTTTTGGCTATGGAAATATGAACATTTTGAATTAATGAGATGTAATTAATTGTTTTAATTTCATATTACTCACAAAATGTAAATGTAATTTTACCTTAATTTCAGAGCTCTTAAAATGTTCTTTTTGAGTGAACATTTTTTCACGTACAAACAATGCCAACATGTTTAGAGTGTAGATACAGAATGTTGCAATGCATGATATAAAACCATACAATCTAAAAAAATTATTGTTTTTCAAATCACTTTTGGGCCTAAAACAGATGAACCCAACTGTTTCAATTAAAATTAAATTTGAATTTTTACTTTTGACCATAAACTGGACAACAATTACCCATCATTTTTATATTATGGACATTTTTAACTACACAATGCATAACTTAACTATAATGTAATGTGTAAAACACAGTAATGCAAACTCGTTTTGTTGACTTCATATTGATGACATATCTTGTCTTAGTTAATGTTTAGGACAAGTGAGAAGTGTTTCTATGACATCAATGACAATAGTTCAAAACCTTGGTGGCCTGTGTGCTCCCTAAAATATTGTATGAAAAATGTGTGCTCCCTAAAATATTGTATGAAGGTCATACTGTTGTATGAAGACACCACTGTCTATAAATGTCTATAAGCATTCAAAATGGTTTTTGTTGCTGCAGTTTAAATATATCTCCAAAATACAACAATCATACATTGAAATATTGACTAATGGATTGCTTGTGTTTGCTTCATCCCTGCATAGAAATGCGGGTTATAGAGTCTCTCAATTCAAGCCATCCAGGTAAAAAGATCATCATTGGTTACAACAACTAACAGCCCCCACCTGTTAACATACATTTACACATTATTTGGGTGTTACTCAAAAAAAAAATCATAAAATGCCAGACAAAACTTTTTCAAAGCAAACACACAAAACAGTGGAGGTAATTTCTCTACAGGTGTGAGCTCAGTCTGTGAAATAAAGCAGAAAGCGCTGGCTCAGTACTCTATTGATTAAATACATTGATCTACATAGCCATTACACATACTAAGCTGATTTATACATCTAACAGAGCATTGGATTTATAACAGGAATATGGATGATAGTGATAGTGACGTGACTGGTTTTGATGAAAATGATTCACAACAGTTTAACTCGAGATCAGTGACTTGTTTGTTAATGTTCAGGAGCACACTTTGCAGTGTTATGGCCCAATTAACTGAGGAGACACAGCCAACATTTGAAAGCACCTTAAAATCTAAAGCTGTGTCTGAAGCAGCAAATGTCAAATTCATCTGTACAGTCTCAGGTATGCATCTCAAGTGTTTGAATACATCAAAATGAGTGCATGTAATACTTTAAAGGTTGTTTGTTCTACCAACACATATTTAGGTCATCCTGTCCCTGAGGTGACATGGTATAAAGATGATGTACAACTGGACAGATACTGCGGCCTCCCCAAATACGAAATTTTACGTGATGGGAAGACCCACAAGCTCCACATTTATAAGTATGCCTTGTTCCAGCTTAGATATTTGTTCCGAAGTAATGTGTGGCTAGGATATGATGTTACTCCAAATTTTCTCATCTTAGCTGCACTTTAGAGGATGCTGCAATCTACCAAGCATCAGCACA
This sequence comes from Triplophysa yarkandensis, assembly GCA_033220385.1. Classification (NCBI taxonomy): domain Eukaryota; kingdom Metazoa; phylum Chordata; class Actinopteri; order Cypriniformes; family Nemacheilidae; genus Triplophysa; species Triplophysa yarkandensis. The sequence goes on along the minus strand of CM065654.1, from coordinate 21,342,696 downwards.
AAACAGTCGAGGCATTGTCTCGTGCTCGGGGGTGTTGGAGGTTGGAACCATGAATGAGTACAAGATTCATCAAAATTACTTTGCAAAACTAAAACAAAAAAATGAGAACCGACGTCGTGAGCAGGAGGAGCCCCGCGAAACATACAAAGAAAAAATATCGGAGGACCTGAGAACAAGCAGTCCTGAGAGAACCCAGAGGAAACGCAGGTCCCCCATGGAGACAACTCCCAGCTTTGGGGCTTCCAGCCCCTCTGAAGAGAATGAAGAACTAAACGCTCTCAGTCAAACAACGACAATAGAAGAAAGGCTAAGTTCTCCTCCTGAAGTATCCGAATCAACACCTTATCACGTCCCCTCTGACTCCGATATGAGCACAAATGGAGACAAAGGTAACCAGGAACTAACATATATCCATGACACAGTGCATATGGCATCCAACAAACAAGCTGGCAATTATGCCAAGAAGAAGATCAAAAAAAGAGAGGAAATTACAGTAATGGTGAATGAAGATCAAACTTCTGGCGAGAAGATGGAGATACAAAACACTGGCATTCAAAAACAATTGGACTTAAAAGATGAGACAAAACTAAGTGAAAACCCATCTGTAAAAGTTAAGAAAGGTACTACAGATTTAAAAAGTACCCAAATTGCCCAAAAGCCCATCATAACCCCAAGATGTCCCCCATTGAAGAAGACTATAGCATCCCAGGGCCAAGTGGTTGAAGACACAAAGCAATTTAAAACGTCTGACAACCAGAAAAATCTAAATAGAATATCCTCTCCTCTAAAACCACATTCCCAACTTCAATCTCAAAATGCCAAACACGTTAAAAATCAGAGGGTGGAGAAGAGTAATCCAAGCTTCCCAGACAGCAAGCTTATGGATTTAGATGACAACAAGACTAATCCAGCAGCAGGTCCATGGGTGAATATCCTGCCTCATTCTTGTGGTAAGGGTGACGTCAACTCGAATACAGGGGACAGGAATGCGTCTGTAAACTCTCCCAGAGCCTCGGTGAGTGTTTCCTAATGATCTGTCTGTTAGCTCATGCGAGGGTAATGTTTCCAGTGGTAGTGGAATCAGTAAACCCCCCCTCTCACAGTCACATCCTAAAAATAGGAATGCAAGCATGACTTTGAAGATGTGATGGTTTCAATTACACACAAGCAGGGTGACAGACAATGATAGTATTCCTATTACGCAAGTTGTGACTCCTGGGAACACATATATAAAAGAATTACAGGAATCAAGCTCCATAAGGTTGGTTAGCCGTCTCTTATCACCTGTTGCCAAAGGGCTTTAAAGGAGATACAAAAATGACTTGTGAGAGCTGTGGTCAGTTCGACAGACAAGCTTTGCCCAGCTGCTCTCCTTTTAATATCCAAAGTTCCTCTATGATCTCATAAAGCCTTAAATACTCTCTAAATATGGCCAGTCCAACAATTTCCCACAAGGCAATAGATGCTAAACAAGAAGCAAAGATAGAACCAATAAAGTGAAGACAGGTGCCTGACACTAATCATATCATTCGGACATTCAATAATCTAATACTGTGTTTCTTTGGAGAAAATATGGTAGAATCCATTCATGCCACAACTGATTAATAGTTAATGGAGTCTTTATCATGTAAACCTCTCACTCCTTTCTTATCCTACCCTAATGACAGATAATCAAGTGCTACTTTTAAAAAGGTCCGGCTAATACAAAGCTTTGTTGATTTAAGATTAATGGCAAGCGTGGTGAGAAGTAGAATATCCCTACAGATTTTCAGTGGCCGGGGACTTGGCATTAGTGCCGCACAACAAAACAAGCACATTTGATTTAGTTAAAAAAAATTATATTTAATGTAACCAATACAGTAAAGAAATTATTTAGCAATACATTCTTAAAATTAATACTAATGTACTAGTGTTGTTAAATTGAAAAAAAAAATGCTATTGGACAAAAGAAATTAAGAGTTCAGATGCAAAAGTCTCTTAATACTTTTAAGAAAATATTAAAAGGCAACTTTAAACATAAACTCCTTATATTTTGAGAAATCTCTCAGTGATTTTGTTTACATACATTGGAAATCTTTGGGGGCCAATGTTTTTAATTTAACTTGAATTGTTGAAATATGAATGATCTTCATATTTATGAAGTCAGGGGTTTTCAAAATTTTCTATGACCTCTTTGACTTAATTGCCCTGAGGAAGTGCATTAATAGTATATTTTTTGTTTAACTTCAAAAACCTGTAAATACCTTTGTCAGTAATAACTTTATTACTATTTCTAATCTTTACTTGCCATTAGAATAATAAATTTATGAAAACAACTTGCGGACTGTTACCATGTACTGTGTATGGAATGACACAATGTCAAAATAATATGGAGCCCAATTCTTTTTAGACTTTTTGAATTGGCTTTTATCACATAACTTTATTACTATTGGTACAGTTGTTTTAACAGAAGTTTGTGAAATGTACAAAACCTTACCACTGCCAGCAGAAAAAATATATATACAAGTAAACCGAAAGTGGGTTGGAAAGGACTAAACTATTTCATCAAAAACAATTATTGTACTCTTTTGTCAAATATAAAGTTAAAGGCAGATACTTTTCTCAAACATATGTACTGAACCTGTCTTTAGTTATACACCCAAAAAAATGTGTGGTTAAAAAAATGTGCCCTCTATATAAACTTTAATAGTACATGATTCTGTGATTACAGGCTGGTGGTGAGCCCACAGAGCCAGAAATCTGTAGAAACATTTCTTCTTCAGCCAGAGAGGTGGCCATGGAGTTAAACCATCCACCCCCACTGATGCCAGAGGTCACTGATTGTGTTTTGAATACACATTCTACACTCGGGTCCCACCACCTTGTATCCCATGAAAAGAAGGAAAGAGCAGGTGAAAGCAATCACTCCACAGGTCATGTTTCACACATGCTCCAAGACGGCCAAGTTACAACAGCTATGAATTCCTCTTTGGAACAGGACCTATTAATCAAGATGAGCGAATTGGATCATAAAGATGGAAATGAAATGATCAAAAAAGGATCTTGCAAACCCAAGGTTAAAATAAAATCTGTGGCCACATCTTTGAATGGTACGGGGGTAAACGACAATGAAATTAATGCTGACAATAAGGCAGAATGTATTCATGCAAATGTGCAAGGACACGAAAACATTTCTGAAGAAAAAAACACTCTTAACTCTAAGCATTCTGTGTCGCTATTGACAGAGTTTGTACAAATCCGTGGTGATTTGAGCAGGTCAAATCAAGATGTGGTGGAAACAGAGATTATGAATAATTCTTCAAATTCGAAACGTCTCATGAAACATACGAAGAAACTGGAATTTCAAAAAGATTCGACAGTTGCAACAGACAATGATTTTAAAATGGACATACAACAACAAGACCAAAGCACTGCAAAGAATGATAATCAACAGCCTCTCAAGACTTCCATTATTGCTGATGGAGATGATGACAGTGATTTCAATTCCCCGACATTCCTCTCCCAACATCCAAAAACTCTTCTTCCAAATTTTACCATTCCTGCCATTTACATCACGGACATGGACAGCACATCTCCAGATAATAAAACAGAAAGCATGGAGTCCTCGAATTCTGTTGGAAAACCAAAGAACACTCAATTCTGTTCCACAACAAAAGCGCTAAATAACAATAACACTGTCAGTCAAAATGCAAATACCATTAATAACACAGACAACAAGGATAAAACCCCAGGCACTATAGGATCTGATGGATTTTCTGATGCGCAGGTTGATCTTTCCATGCACCCACGACCCTCTGAAGTCATCCTGCCTCAAGCGCCAAAAAGTCAAGAAAACTTTAAAAAATCATCTGAAAATCCATGTTTCACTGATACTATTGCCTCTGATTTTACCGGGCCGAGTTTAACTCAACTTTGCAATGCTGATGAAAGCAGAAGTGCAAATGAGTCAGAACTGTCTGAAACAAAATGTCCCTATTCTAATCTAAAAACCAAGTCTGATTCCTTCATAAAGCAACTAAGGTCTGCTGCACTGAACCTTGAGACGACAACTCAGAGATCCAACAGTATCACATTACATGCTACACCCCAAAGAGATATTGAAGGCATTGATAAATATAGGCAAACAAATTCTGAAGTAAAACATGAGGAGTCTGTTTTGCTTCAAAGAAATAACAACTTAAATGCTGCTGTCTCCCCACTTCCTCATTCTTCAGAGGCCCTCAAGACTACAGATGTACAGATCTTCAACACAACAAATCAGACATTACCTTCAATGCCACAACCTGCAACTCTATTAAATTCAGTTAATGACTCAGCATCATTGGATAAAAACTCCCCCCGTCTCATCCGGAGGGGCTTGACAGCCGATCTCACCAAGCCACAGGGAAATGAGAACGTTAAAACTAAATCAACAGACAAAGAAAACCAGTTTAAAGGTAAAATAAAGGATTCAAACAGCTATCCATAATTGCAGATGTAGACTATTCTAAAGTGCTTTCTGGTTTTTCAACAAACTTTAGACTGCAGCACTTCTGATTTAAAGGGACAGTGCATCCAAAAGTGACAATTCTGTCATGATTAACTCGCCCTCTTGTCACTTCAAACTATATTTATATATCCCACAGAACAAAAAACAGATATTTTGAAGAATGATGGTAAGTTGCTCCCACGTACTTGCATTGATTTGTGACTTCAAAATGAAAGTGAAGGCGTGCCATTGATTTTGGCTTACCATCTATTTTCAAAATATCTTCTTTTGTGTTCTGCTGAAATAAGATACTACAGGTTTGGAATGCCAAGACAGTGTGTAAATGATGACAGCATTGTATTTGTGGGGATATGGGTTGGTAAAATATCCCTTTAAAAATGATCATTTGAAAATGTTATAATCAATTTAATCAATTAAATTAAATAATTTGAATCAATGGTAGCTTTGTCTGAAATGGTTACAAAATGACAATGTTTTTCAAATGTTTTTCAAATTTTTGTTCAAATAATCTCTGTAACAAGATACTGTATAATCTTTCAATCTCTCTCTCTCTCTCTCTCTCTCTCTCTCTCTCTCTCTCTCTCTCTCTCTCTCTCTCTCTCTCTCTCTCTCTCTCTGTCTCTCTCAGTTCCCCAAGTTATTCGAAAAATCCGTCCAGAGGTATTTGATACAACTGGTCACCTAAAGCTCTGGTGTCAATTTTTCAACATAGTGAGTGACTCAACAATAAAGTGGTTAAAGGATGATGTGGAAGTTGCTGAAATAAAGAGAAGGTCTGCACTTATAAAGTTTTTCTGACCCCTAGTGGTTATAATACAGTTTCAGTACATGTTTTTGCTTCTTGACTTTAACATTGATAACAAATATCTGTTGGTTTTATGTTTCTGAGATATGACAAACAACTCTTTGTTCTGTTTCTTGTTTTGCTATAATGATAAATCCACAAACTGGTGTTTTTATGCTTTGTGTTTCAGTGCAGGAGATGAGACTCAGCTGTGCTTGGCCATCATACAAATGTCTAAAAGGGATTGTGGACTTTACAGGTGTACCATTACCAACGAATATGGCCAAGATTCCACTGAGTATCTTCTAAGTACAGAAAGTACGCATTAAACAAATGTTGTTCACACCTTTTTTTCACTTCCTACAGGCGGTAATATATGTGTGAACACATGTAATAGTGTCTATTTTTCTTCTTTTAATTTACATCTGTTGACAGTTTCCAGTATGTTCCTACAGGAGGAGCAGAAGGAAGGTAGAACAATATCAGCCACATAGTGCTTTCAGGCTTTCTGGTTTACCACTGAGGACATTCAATTAACCATTTCTTTTACCATCTTGACATCTCCCACCCTTGTAGTTGGGGAGGAGGTTGAGATGACTCCTCTGATCTTCAGTAAAGGTCTTGCTGATGCAGGCTGTTGGGGCACAACGTTTTATGGCCGTGTCACAACAGAGGAGGCTAAGGTTGGATCGGGGTGTGAGCATAAAACCAGGAGGCTGAGGGTGATCTATGGGTTAGATCCAGTGTTTGAGTCAGGCACCTCATGTTTCATGAAAGTTCGGAGCCCTATTGCTTATGAGAGCAGAGAGGACACTGTTCTGGCTGAGAAGAATCTTCAGATAACTAAACAGGTGACAGATGTCCATATTATAACATATTATCATTAATGTTTTAATCATAGTTCTGAGAAGGACACATTTAATCAATTTTCTATGTTCCAGAATTGTAGAATTCAGAACATGGCAAGAGAGTATGTTAAGATCTTTGCTACAGAGACAAGAGAAATAGAGAGCTTCGGTTCAACGTTGGAGTGAGTGTCTCCTTTATCACTACAGTGACAAAGCTTGTATCTGATTCACCATTAATTGATTTGAGCTTTATGCTGGATGTAAATCTGAATGTTTTATTATTGGAACTCATATTAAGGCAATCCAACATCTTACTTGACCTTAAATGTGTAACTGGCGCATTTGTCATTGTGAGAATGTTTTTTATTTCAGGATAATCCCTCTATATTTCATGTACCGACCAGCAAGCAGTGTTCCATATGCAACGGTGGAGGCAGAGCTTAAAGGTGTTTATATGCGCTTTTGTGGATTGGATCACAATGGGTCGCTAGTATATAACAATAAGTCAGAGGTGGCACAAAAGTGTTCTTCTTTCCAGCACTGGATTCACCAGTGGACAAACGGCAATGTGCTACTCTCCAGACTTGAGGGTAAAAAGAAATGTTTTTTATTAATAATTGAATAATTTGATCAAATGCTCAAGAAAAAAAAACAATAGTTAAAATGTCCTTCTCTTTTATGTTGCAGGAGTTGATACAATATTGACAAACATTGAAGTAGTGACTAAGACAAAGGGGTAGGTACCTGGTAATATTCTCTTCGCTTCTTGAAAACAAGAAATTCTTCTGGTCTACACTATTCTTAGTATATTTAATAAGCTGATTCTAATATCCATCATGTTTTTTGCTCATACAGGTATCAGGGCTTTCCCTGTGAGGCTAATCCTATGGTTTTTGAACAATTCCCAACTCAGCATCAGTGTAATTATTTTTGTGGTCTTCTTAACCTCAAACCTCCTCTTGTCCCAGAAATGCTTCAGACTTCTAGACTCAGAGGCTCTTCCAGTCCCCAGACTCAGCGCAAAGCTACAAAGAGTCCCAAAGCATCCCGAAAGTCAAATCCTCAGACCTCCACCTAAAGATTATGTCTTTAGACCATTGTAAAAATAGAAAGAAAATGACAGAGATAAAGAAGGTGCTCACTGAAGGTGCAGCTCAGGCCTCTTATCGGATTGTACCTAGAGACCAGGTGTTTTCAGAATTAATCTTATCATATGTGTGACATTTTAATCAAATATGTAAATCCAGACAAATTTTATTGCATTGTGCAGTGGTCTTTATCAGAATCCAAGTTATGTGACTTCTAGATTAATTGTATAAATAGAACAGCAGTAGCTGTAAGAAAATCACGGTGCTGTTGGCTAGTTAGTTGTAAATAATGTTTAAAAAGCAAATTTATTTAAATGTAGTTCTGTTTTTTATTTAAATGATGAATTATGAATTACTGTGTGACAAAGCAAAATCTTGCCAGCCTTTTATATATTGAAGCACAGTGTGTATTTTGAAAAGGAATGATTTTGATTTCCACTGGCGTAAGCTATTGAGTATTATCAGGCTCAAGTCAGACATGGTTGAAGTAAAAGGTTAGGTGTAAATACTTTAACTATTGTATAATCTTTCTCATCATGACAAATATTTTTTTCCAGTTAAAATAAATATAGATCTCCAGTTGCAATTATGTTTAATTTGAAAAAAAAAATTTCCCCGTCAAGCAAGTGACCAATGTGTGTGTATATGCTTTTTGGAACTATTGGTTTAAAAAATGTAGTATGGCACATTTTTAGACTCAAGGGAATACACAACCTATTGTGTTTCTACAAACATCTGATGTAACCAGCCCTGTTAGGGTCAGTCATGGTCTGGTGTTTAGAGAGTTGTACTTGTAAGCAAAAGGCTTTGGGTTTAAATCCCAGTGCCGGCAGACAATGACCCAAGTGTCCTTGAGAAAGGCACCTTACCCAAACTTGCTCTAGAGTGATAATTGGCAACTGTATAATACTTGTAAGTTGCTTTGGATAAAAGTGTCTGCCAAATGAATAAATGTAAAATTTAAATATTCATCTGCTAACAAAAAACAAAGGCAAATGCAATTTAATTATGAGGCTTATAAGCAAACCGGAAAAGACAGCCTTTAATCTTTATACTGTTGTGCATGTCATCTGTTCATGTGACCTTGCCCATCTGTGTAACAAGGCAATCTTCACCACTTTCAATTTCATTCACTTCCTATTTCAAAGTAAAAGATTTAACAGTATTTATTAATTTAGTTATGAATCATACAGATTGTTTTGAAGCACATATTCTTTTTTACTATGGGGACATCATGAAATAAGAAAAAAATAGTATCAAATTTAGAGTATTTTCTCCATTCATAAAAATTTGTACAAGCATTTTTTGACAGTGGCTGTTTTAAATAGTTAATTTTTGACAAGAAAAACACTTTTAATGGAGAACGAAACATTCCAAAATCTGGTCAGTAACCAAGAAGAGTGTGCAGAGCAATGCATGACTCTTATTATCATACTCATACCAAGACTTCATCATATTCTTTGAGTTTGACAAATTAGTCGAATGAATGAATATATATTCCAGCCTGAGATTTTGCAAATGCCTATCATGAAGGATCCCAATTATAGACCCTAGCATGTCCTCATGCATAATTGCCTCTTCATGTCACAATGAAACGCATTAATATGGAAGTCTACAAAGTGAAGTATTAGCCTTAAGATGACTCCACAGTGCGAATGGTCAAACTCACTTATTAATAAGATAAATGCATAGAGAAAGATCAATGAATGAGGGTTTTGGATTAGTATGCAATATGCTTTCAATTAGCCTGTGCAAAGCACACCTTCAAAAAATATAAAACAATTAAAATGTCAGGTTTAAGTTTTTTCAAAGAACCATGTGGTTATCTAACATACTGTCATCGTTTTCATGGTGATAATCATGATGACTCACAGAATGTAATTTTGCACTAAATAAGGGGATTGTATTAGAAGCACCCAAAGCTCCTGAAATGTCACAATAGCACTGGCATTTTAACAACTTTTATCTCTTATGCACTAAAAGTTGAAGGCGGCCAGTGTGTCTGTGCCGTCACTGTGGTAACTGTCACCTGTGGTATAATCTAGCTCTGTGGAACGGGTTTGAACTGCACACGCCTGACATTCAGATAGCAATCTTGCAGTCTTTGCGCTGTGCATTTCAACAAGGGGAAAGGCTAAACATTCTCAAATAAAATAACAGCTGGCTAATTATATGATAATGATTTGGTTGGATCAAAGGTACAGTGGGCAATGTTTAAAAACCTAGAATATTGTGTTCATTTTTTAATATCATTTTTGACAATATTGTTTTTGCAAAACAGAAGAACTATGTTGAAATATCAGTTATATTAATATAACGGTTGCACGTTGCATTTTTTTTGCCAGCTCTTCAGGGAATATGGGTTTATGGGAAATAGTGTGTTTCACTAACCTTAATAACTGACAATTCAACTGACATTCAGGAAATGATACAGGGAATGATACAGTCAGTGTCTGGTCCAGGGTGAGTCACAATGTCCATCTGCAGGTGTGTTATGAATGGGTTTAATGAGGTTGAAAAAACATAGTGTGATGTAGTATTCCAGCTTCACTTCCTGCCAAACCTCACCTAGGTTTCGTAATAGATTCAACAGTTTTGCTGCAGTCGGATGTACATAACAAATACACAGACTCATATGCCTCACTTACTCTTCACATTGGAAGATCTTTTGCTTGCATGGGACGGATGTCTGGCATAAGAACCTGGCTGATAGTGTTTCTGATGCTGGTATAATGTTTCAATTGAGTTTATTTTAATGCATATTTGCTGAAGGGAATATTTGAAACTTAAAAGTAAGCCTGGTAATACAATAAAGTAATCAAAGACTTGAGACCACAAGTAAACAGTGGCAGATGTAGGCCAGAGTCTGTTGTTCCAAAGGTTACTCACACTACTCATTATTTACCCTTATTATCTACTCATCATTTTCATAATTTACTATGGTAGTGTGAGTCAATTGTTTGGGTGGGTGGTCATATGTTTTTTGTTCCATAAAAAAAATCCATCCAGGAAATTAGAACTTGTGTTTCATGATAAGAAAGACATTGATTATAACAATATTGACTCAAGATTGTAAGGGAAGCATTGACTAATAACTAAGTAAAGTCTGTTAATATTTGTATTTATAAGTTTTACTATTATGTTTTGTTGTTTTGTTAAGTATTTAAAAGCTATATATATTTTAGCAGCAATATATATATTAACAGTATAGAAATGCATTGGAATGACTTCAAATTTTTTTTTCAAAATTTGTAAAAATCAGACGATTTACCACAGAGCAACAGCCTTTCTTTCATCTTTAATTCAAGCAATTCAAATTAAACATGTCAACGTCCTCACAACACTCACACAGATTAAACTAAATACATTTTAAATCCACATTTCACAACAATAAGCTGGGATTGTGTTAGCACAAAGGATTTTTGGTTATAAGTGTTGTGTGAAGTATCAGACTTCATCTCAACAGGGAAATTTTATTATCTATAGAAATCCTCCTCACAGATATGAAAATAGTATATATATACATCTTATCTCCTTTTATCAAACGGAATGAACCAAGCTGACTGAATAAAATACATGACTATAAAATCAATTAAAGAATATGAAAACCTGATAGTACATGACAAGTTTATGACCTGTGAACTAAATAAAATAATTTTAACTAATAAAAACATAGTTGTCATTTAAACTAGCTGACAAGCTAAGTAATAAAATTTTTTAGTGAGAATTATAATCAAAATAAGTGTCTGTTTATTTTCTTTTTTTTTTTGAGAATGAAAAGTTAATATTTTGAGGTTTTAGACAGGGGAGATATTTGACAGATTTTAAAGAAATTTCTTTTGTCATCAAGACGCACATCTGATAGATTTTACAGGTGACCACTTAACCAGTTTATAACACACTGATCTTATGACAAATAAAAAATGGATCCTCTCTTTTTAATCACTGCATCAAATCCCAACCCATAGCGTTTAAATGTTTCCGTTGACTGGTTCTCTTCGAAGAATATTGAAGGAAAAAAGTGTGTTACTACTGCAACGTGATAATTAGTTTTGTTTGTCACATTTAGTATCACATGACATGAATTGTGCTGCTCTCTGCTTTCACACTTTAAAAAGGTGTGTAAATGTTGAAATGGCAGGGGTGAGAGCAAAGGACAGGTTGGGGTTTTCATTCTTTCTGTGCTCTCTTTGCTACAGGATGGTTCTTAAATGGGTTATCATAAAGAAAGGTGTGAGACAGGGGAAGTTATCACCTTCAAATTCACAACATTAATCAGAGTTTTATAGCATGTTCTGTCCCTTGAGAATCACTGACCCATCTGTCTCAGACAGCACGAAAAAAATTAAAGAATGATGTGTTTGGTGCAGCCACACCATTAAAATCACAGGATCGGGTCACAGGAGATGTTACTAGTGGATTGCATTTTCACCCTATGCCCTTATATATTGTCAAAAGTAACAATAGCTTTTTTAAAGGGAAAGAGTATCCAAAAATAAAAAATCCTGTCATCATTTACTCTCATTTGAAATGTTCCAAACAGTTGTTGGATCCCAGTAACTTTTGTACAATATGTTAGATATTTTAAAGTATGTAGGACTACAACAGTATGATGGTGATTTTGATTAACACTTTTACTTGTGCAAGAACTGGCTACAAAGATGTATCCAAATTTCTCTCACCATGTTCAACCAAACATAGAAATGTATACAGGTTGGGAACAGATAGAAAGTGAGTAACATTACAGAACATTTTTAGGCAAACTACCCCTTTAAAAAACAATACCTGTTTTAACATGTGAGTCTCTATGTGTATGTATATGTATGTATTTGGTCTGATTACTGTATTGGATACATGCCTATGGTGATTATTTCTGATAAATAAAAAATAAGATCTAAAAAAAAGCAATACCAAAAAACAATTATCACGAATGATAAAGTTTACAAATGAAAAACAATGTGAATTGCACAATGACAACTCTGACAATATATATGATTTCTCCAGACATAACTTGTATTGCACAATATGTTCTTCAGCATAACAAGTAACACTTTGAGTAGCTGTAATACCAAACTAGATTTCTGTCAAAACCTCTGAAATAAATCCATGTCATATACGACTTTAAAATATTTGATGTATAAATTTCATCCTGTATGAAAACTTGTCGATATTCTTGACCACATTTGAATACATTTGCTTTGGACATGAGACACAATGTGATCAACTTAAAGGCCCGGGATGAAATAAAAAAAAATTCACAATGTAAACAAATTGAATGTAAATAAAAAGTATTTTGCATGTGTGTTCTTAAAGCTAAACAAATGAAGCAGTGTTTTCTAAAAGCATGGTGTTGTCCATGGTGCTGAACTTCAGGGAAATTGGATTCTACAACTGAGCAGAAACAATTACTTTTCCTGAAGGACAATTCTACCTTATTTCATCCACTGAGGTCAATGGCAATGAGTAGCTGTTATCTGAATCTAAACTCAACGTAATAAGTGATCATTACAAGACATGCCAGCCCTCCCTTCCGAGGGATATAAAATCAACTCCAGACGACCCAACCCAGATGAATGTGAGATACTGTACAGACAAGATGTCCAGCTTCAGTGTTGCTAGTATATGTCACTGTGGATTCTTCACATACCTGATGATGTTCTCTTTTTACGTTTCTGTAACCTCCTCGGTGAGCCTTGACTTGACTGAACTAAGAAACAAAGTTGCAAAGATCAAAGTCAACCCAAGAGGCAATTTATGGGCAACAGGTGAGATGCATGCTTTCATTTTGTCAGAATTTGCTGCTGTGGACTCATCCCTAGGTATGTGATGTGACACTTTAGGTCATTTTATGGGCAAGAAGAGTGTTGCTGAAAGTGAGCTGCTGCCGATTGAGGATGCTGCTGAGATGAAAGTCATCAATGCAGCACTGAATCCTCCTCAACAGGTGGAACCCATGGACCTCTACAATGAGATACTGAAGATCGCCCTGCAGACACACATCGACACGCAGGACATCAAGCCTAAAGTTCGGGTAAGAATCAATTCTGCTTGATTTTCTAACATGTGTTCAGTAAGCTGTGAAGTCTCCTTTATCCTTTGACAGTAAAATAGAATAAAATAGACAGTCTAGGTGCAGCTGTCAGACGACAAAGGAGACTTCAGGAATTAATGAGCACATGTTGATAAAACATGAAAGTATTATGTAAAATAACTGTGCATAACCTAATATGATTAACGCAATTTATTTTTATATTATCTATGAAATTACTATTCATCCTAGGGGACTGCTTTGTTAATGAAGATATTAGGCAACTACATCCAAGGCAACAGAAAATGATGATGACTTCCATCACCTGAAGTGTTTCAATCATATGGAGATTTTCACTCTTTTTCATCGATTGTAATTTGTTATAGAATATTCCATCAGCAGACAAGAAAAGGCAACCCAAACAAGTTATTTTGTATTTATTTTTGGACGCGACAAGAATGATGTTATTTTTCTTTAATGATTTGTACGAAATAAAGGCAACTAGTCATTTGCTCCATGCAACAATGGTCAAGTGTCATTTATAAGTGTTTTATTCCTCATGCAGAACGATTTCATTATGACTGTTAACAGAAAAGTATGTCAGATTGGTAAATAGTTATTCTATCCCAAATCATGCATATGCACCAAAAATACAGGGAAACAATCACATCTCAGAGAATGATGAAAGTTTAAATCTGCAGTTTTAAAAGATTGTAATAAAATTCAGAATTAAATCACGAATATGATAAATCACTCTTTAATAGACTGCAGAATAAAGAAGACAAAAACACCAACAGTTATCAGTATTATGAGAAAGTGGGCTGTTAATGACAAAAGCAAATAAAGCAATGAGATGTTTTTTTTTTACTAAAAAAGTTACAATAATTTACACTAAAATAACTAAAAAGAGTTATAAAATTGTGCACATTCACACACCAGCAGACCTTCATTTAAACTCTGATGTTGATTTTCATGTGCAGAATATGAACACTTAAGGACAGATGGAAGTGCTTGTGATGACATCAGATTTAGAACTTTAAAAATGTTACGTCATTAAATGAACACTCGAGAGTTGCGCACTTTTTGGCGCCTGCAGATCAATGCACGCAAACAGCGCCGCTGCGGTGTCACGTGACTGGCGCTGTCCAGCTGGATGCTGTGTTGACTGCTGGAGCTCGACAATGCGTCTGCTATTCATGTAAATATACATCTGTGTATATATATTAAAGTCAAGCTTTGGCGTGATCATGGGACAGTGTGGCGTCATTTCATCGAAGACGGTTTTAGTCTTCCTCAATCTGATTTTCTGGGTAAGATGCATAGGCTTTTGGCATGATGGTGGTAGCAGCAATGTGGCATAGCTATGCATGGGCACGACCCATAAGAATGTGATTTGCATGTGTAATTGTCCGAATTATATTATAATATACAGACAAATAATTGATAGAATACACAATGGTTCAAAGCATCATTGCAGAATCCAAGCGCATGGGCGTTTTACACCTCTAATGTAGACTCTGCATGAGCAAAGATTGAGTTTGTAAATATCTTTAAATCAAATGATTGTTTCTGGATTACAAGCATTGGCTACATATTTGCAATTATTAAGAACAAAATAAAAATACAAGGATGTCAAGATACTTTGCCCAGATGGCACAGGTTGGTAAGATCTGCTATTCTGAGATGGCAAACATAAACAGTGTAAAATCATCTTAGGAAGAGCTGTGCATTCATTCTTAATCATAAACATCTTAACACATCTTCTTAAGGTATATGTGACACCAGCAGATGTATCAGAGACGTATGGCAGATGAGCAAACAATGTCTTCCAGATGTATGTGTGTTATCAGTGTTATATTTAGATGTATACTTTTTGCCTTCCAGGCTGCAGCAGGCATTCTGTGCTACATTGGAGCCTATGTCTTCATTACATATGATGATTATGATCATTTTTTTGAGGATATCTACACACTTATCCCTGCAATGGTGATCATTGCTGTTGGATCGCTTCTTCTTGTCATTGGCTTCGTTGGCTGCTGTGCCACTATTCGGGAAAGTCGTTGTGGCCTGACCACGGTAAATTCTTTTATTAAAACATCTTATAGCTGATGAATTTTGGTTCAGATGCTTTCCTGGTTGTACCCGTCTGTGTAATTTTCTGCAGTTCTCAGTGGTGCTGTTGCTGGTCTTTGCCACAGAGGTGGTCGTGGTGGTGCTGGGCTATATTTACAGAGCCAAGGTTGAAAATACACTATACAGTGACGACATGCATTGAAATGGTGCAAAAATGCTTTCATTGAGTCAAACCATTTTATATTTTGCACTGAAAGGTGGAGGCTGTAGTTGATCATTCTATTCAAAATGTATATAATGAATACAGAGGCACCAACACAGATGCTCCCAGCAGGGCTATTGACTATGTGCAGAGACAGGTAAGGCCGTAAGCTCCTTTTTGTTTTTCGGTTTGCATTTGCTATGTTTCTTTTAACTTTGATTAATTTCTTACCCTTAGCTTCACTGTTGTGGCATCCACACCTATTCGGATTGGATGAACACTACCTGGTTTAGTGAGTCCAAAAACAACAGTGTTCCTGTGAGCTGCTGCAAGCCCAACATCAGTAATTGCACTGGGTCGTTATTGCGTCCTGGAGATCTCTATCCAGAGGTATCTCACATTTTATACACTGTATCAAGTCTTTTTACAACTGTTATACTTTTTAGTTGACTTGACTTAAGGAATGCCACATTAACAGAGATATTGATTGGGTGGCTATAGCACATACATCTGAAATATGAATAGGCTATTTAAGCTTAATCTGCGTGTGGCTTGAACCAAACCTCTCTGTTATATAAGTTTTGTATATCTATCTTACAGGGTTGTGAAGTTTTTGTTGTAAAGAAACTCAAAGACATTATGCTGTATGTCATATTGGCTGCGTTGACGTTTGCTGCCATTCAAGTAAGAACCTATTTATCTTTGGTGTCTCGGTCGGGCACTCTTAATGCCAAATTCAAACACACCTTTAAACATTGGCTATATGCTTTGCTATTCAGTGAAGTTTAGAGTCTTATTTTCAATGTTTCTTTTAGAAAGTAGCACTTCAAATAAATTTGAGTGAGGACCTGTTAAAAAACACATGCCTCGCTGTATTGGCTGTAGCTCATTGTGGCACCTTACCTCACAGAATATCAATTTGGACGATATTTGTCTGGTTCCTGCGAGGCATTTGCAAAGCGTCAGGAACCTCTATCTTCAAATCATATAATTATTGGCAAGTGCTAAACGCTCTCTGTTTTTCCCCGATCACAGCCCAACCTCTCGGTAAGCTCGATGATTTTCAAACGGGCTTAAAACCTTATAGTGAAC
This sequence comes from Triplophysa yarkandensis, assembly GCA_033220385.1. Classification (NCBI taxonomy): domain Eukaryota; kingdom Metazoa; phylum Chordata; class Actinopteri; order Cypriniformes; family Nemacheilidae; genus Triplophysa; species Triplophysa yarkandensis. Next base: position 21,326,092 of record CM065654.1, on the reverse strand, counting down.
TTGGCAGAAGAAGTGGTTATCATAGTTAGTTTGTACTCTAGAAACCATTTACAAGGCTTATTGTTTATGTTAAAACATTATTTCTTCAAAAGTTATGCTTTTTAATTGTTATTTTCTATCCCTTTTACAGATGCTTGGGTTACTGTGTGCATGTGTGGTCCTCTGCCGCAAGAGTCATAACCCTGCTTATGAGCTGCTTGTAAATACAGGTATAGATGCCTGAGTAGTACTGCATTATGGGAACGGCTGGTCCTCCCAGCCAGTGCACAGTTCAACTGAAGCATTCTACTTTTTCTACACTAGTATTAAAACTTGTTTGGTACCTTAAGTTAAAAAATAAAGCTGAAGGCCTACATAGCCTCAGACTGTCTTGATGCATGATTTTTATTTAAAACACTACTTATTTGCCACCGTAGTCTTCTGAGCAAATAATCATTCAACATTGTTACTTATTATATTGTAAAGATTTTACACTAGTTGATGTCATGCGTCATGATACTATGATTCCTTTTTCAATAAAAAATGCCCATAATACAGCATTAAGCTAAATTAAACTAAAGGTAATGTTTTAAACGTTTAATTAATCAGTACATTTCTGTAATTGTGCTTTTTTAAAGGGCCTTTTTCCGAAAAACATTGCACAGTTGAAAAAAAATTAAAAGAGAGCAGACTGTTGTTGATATTCTTGAACTGTTTTTAATGTAATTAATTGCATATGGTAAAGAACAAAAAGGTCAATAGTTATAACAAAATGTTCCCTGAAGCAATAATATGCTGATAAAGTTTGTGTACAGTTTATTATGTGTGACTCCAATTTTCCAATTAGATGTACAACAGTTCCTTTTGCAAAGCACTGTACAATTAAAATAATTAAAATTTAAACAATTCATCAATTGGTTTTGTTTGAATCCTTTTTTACAATATTAAATATTTTCATTAATCTTTTGTCTAGTGATAATAAATGGGATGTAAACCATTCTTGTTACATCATTTGTCATCCAAAAGAGTATGCTGATTATGTTTAATTAATATTGCTAAAATTTGTTTAAATGCAATAACAGGAGACAACAAATGTTATATTGTGCGCGCCTTCCGTGCACTATAAATCGTTTTATTAATATGCTTATTCTTTGATCTGATGCTGTTGACGACTGGAAAATGAGACAACACAAAAAATGCGTTCAAGCATTTTCTTAATTTTTTTTAAAGTCATTCTTTATATATTACAAAGGGGGTGTGCTGTCATGATCTGGTCCTTCTTGTCATGTATTCTCTAGTATTGTGGACCAGGTCGTGACAGCACCAGGTCCCTGTGCTGCTTGTTTTTTGTCATGTTCTGTTTGTCGGCTCCCTTGAGGAACGCCAGGATGTCGTTCCTTAAGGGGGGGGGGTTCTGTCATGATTCTGCCTATCTTGGTCATGTTTTTCCTGTTTTTGGCAGAGTCATGACAGACCTGTGTTGTGTGAGTGTCACATGGTATTGTTTTCTTACATGCCATGTGCTCTCTTGTCTCGTCTCTTGACCCCGCCCCCTTGTTATCCTGTGTATCTTCCCGCCATTGTTTCATTACCCACACCTGCCCAGTGTCGTTATCCCTTGTTGTGTTTACCCTATTTAAAGCCCTTGTGTTTTCTGTCCTGTGCTGGTTCATCACCTACCAGTCTGTGGTTTCCGTGTGGTTTTTGTCAAGTTAAGGTTCTTTTGATCTTGTTTACCCCCTTGAGGGATTTTTCTTTTGTATTTTTTGTGGAAATAAACTTTTTGTTTATGAGTTGTCTGCATTTGGGTTCTGTCATCTCAAGCCGCATGACAAAACCAATCTCAGCAGAATGTTTTCAGATTAAATCAAGCTTCTACTGTTCAATGGATATTGAAGCATAGATTGTTTATGTTAATTACAAACAGAAAAGAATTTAAATTGAAGCATCACACATTCCACCCTTAACCTGTGGACTTGTTTTTATTTTTTGTTGAAACCTGGTTTAGAAGAACTTTTTGCATCAGTTTTTTGCCCTATCTAATATTAGAAATGAATTGTATTGAGCACTGTGTGCTAAGAATACAATCCGAAACAAATCTTCTCTTTCCTACTCACTTAGAATTCATTTTCATTAATTTGACTGCTGTGACACTGTAAACATGTTTTCATAGCAACATGACACTTGTCTGCTTCCTTGACTTCTGGTACAACCCTACTAATGTTTCAGATGAGACTATTTTCTGGATTCATTTACATTTCCATGTTAAAACAAAAGTGAGAATTTTTACTGTGGAATACTTACAAAGAACAAGTAAGCATAGTAAATGAACACATTCAGATTAACAGAATCAGTTTAGAGTTGAAAAATTCAAACCAAAACATTCAGGATTTATTGGTTCTATCGTAATGCTCATCAACTCAACTCTTTCATTTTGTTCTGATAATTTACAAATGTTACAATGTATTCCTCTTTTCTTGGCAGCTTTTAATAATGTGGTTTTGCTTGAATTTAAATAAGAATGTTTTCTGAAATAAAAATCCAACTGTAACATAATTGCATATTTAGTAAAGTTCAAAGAAACTATGTCAAATTAATTTTACTACTATTTATTGTGCTTTTAGAAATTAATGGCGCCATCTTTTTAAACTTTATTGGTTGTGCTTTCTGCTCATTTGATAAGTTCTATGTTGGTGTAAATATTAACCACAAAATCAGAAAACAAGCAGTTTTAGCTCAAATAAAAAAGGCAGGAGAAAAATTATAGTACATTAATATGAAATTGTTAATGAATTATGCAGAATCTTGAATTTTGATCCACAAAATATACATGCAAGGAGACTGCTATGTATTATTTTAAGCAGGCAGGGAAGTATAAGCAAAAAAACATTTAACACTTTTGATTTATCTTCATGTTAAAAAAGACACTAAACTATTGTAAGAAAAATTCAAAACTGCAGCATTGACACATACTTTTATTGTGCATTTATTGAAACATTTTCCATTGCGAATATTTTTAATGATAAAAGTATTTCATTAAACAAAATTTTTGTATAGTTTTACTATCTACAGTCCATCTACATTCCATCATTTAGTCCATCTACAGTAATGTTAAAACCATTTTACAATTATCTCACTACATCTTATTAATATTATTATTATAATTATTATTAGTATACTCTAATGTCTTACTCTTACTATTATATTTTACTATCATACTATAATATCTCATTCTAACTATCATTACTAATGAATTATATATATAACAATATGGAAACGTTCAAATAACATAGAAATGCATTGAAAGCTCTCTTAGCTTTTCATTCTTATTCGTGTGATCTTAAAAGCTTAGGAAAAATAAAAAATACATTATTGCAGTTAACTGATGTGATTTACATTGTTGTCAAATGTTTTTTCATTGTAACTTATAGTGGATACATGACACAGTATATATATCTAAACAGTGCATGAAAGCATACATTTATGAACAGCATGACACTGATGTGTATGATTTGGTACTTCCCCTCTGTTAATAGCATACAAAGTTGAGTTCCTCCATACAGTCTCTGCTCTCCCAACTTAGAGTTTTCAGATTTCGGGATCCACAGTAAAAGAAATTTGCTGGGCATGCATGTAGCTGGACAGTAGGACCAAGATTTTGCCCATTTATCCAGAACCAAGAGCCTGACAAGAACCGCAGACCGGTCCACACACTGTTTTTCTCAGCGTTTGCAGTGGTTTGTTTGATTTGGATGAGATGTGAATATGTTGGCATACTGGCTAAATCAGTGTGATGTGTCCTGCAGTGCTGCAATGCATCCTCCCAGGTCTTGTTCTCTTTTACCAGAATCAGTTCAGGTTTCCACTTGTAGCAGAAAAAAGGGTGTTTTTCATCACAACTCAAAGGCTTCAGCATGAATCCGTTGAAACCGGCACAGCAGCTTGTTTCGTTAGCAGAAGGCAAAGACAATGCAGGATTACTTGAAGATCCATCACTCCACTGCCAATCCACTGAAGAGATCTTGTTCAGACCAATCCATCCCATCATGTAAAGAGAATCATTTCCAAATGAAATTGCACCTGTTACAGTTTTTAACGCCTCAAGGGCCTGCTGGTCATATACACAGGACAGGTCAGCATATTCCTCCCTGCAATATTTTTGAGCATCGCCCCATGATTTTGCTTCGTTTATAAAAAAATGTTGCCTGTAGAGAGCTTTTGTCAGCTCATAATGAGCTGACAGGAGAACAAACACCACAATCTTCATCTCTTTTCTGAAGGACTAGTCAGTCAACGCTGTCTTAAAACAATCTGATCAAAGGGAGAATTTAAATTTGCTAGTCATCAATGTATGCAAATGTTCACTCGGGGAAGAATTCCTCTCAGAATTGGAAAATGGAAAAATATTTGATTAAAGATTAATCGATTCGAGTCAGTCAGCACAGTGGGCATTTTATGTTTCCATAAAAACAGCAGTCATTATAAAAGAAAAAAAGATGCTTTTATATAACAAGTTCATGAAACAGATAAATTTTGCTAAAACACACTATAAAATAACATAGCATGCACACACTCTTAAATATAATTTAAGGTGCTTATAGAATAGCCTTTTTTAAAAAATCCCATAAAGAAAAAAGTCAAGAAAGAGATTACCTTTTAATCTTTATGGAACCTTTAGCAGCCTGTATATTTAGCAGTGTTTACAATGTTTTTACTGCATACTGTTCCTTAAACCAAAAACTTGTAAGGATTAGTTTAGTTATCAAAAATACAAATCTTATGTAAAACTCATGTAAATACAATGGAAATGCAAACATGTTCTAATGAAATCTTTAGTTTCTTTAACTAAATGAAAAAAAATGTTTAATAAGAAAAAACATACAGTTGTCATTGTGGCTTGGTGCTCTAACTTTGGTTTTTCATTCACTATATTCAACAGTTATTTTTTCAAATACAAATATGCATGTATATTGTTTGAAAATAAATATAAAGGTTGTCACACTGAATATAAATATTAATAGAATTACACATAATAATTTGACTGAAACAATTAAAAATAAATTGTAAATTTGCTGCTGTATTAATGTGTTTTATAAATTATATTATGTTTCCTTAAAGAAAACTAAATTAGGAAAAACATGACCTCGTTTTTAATTATTTGTGTTTCTTTTAGTTTCAGTGAAAGAAATTGTTATGCCTTTGAAATCCCTGCTCAATTTATCATTATCTTCAGGATACATTTTCAGATTTTTCTATTTACAAAAAGTTGACTGCACCCACAGATATAGAGTCAGGTTTCACATTTAAGTATGTAAATGTTTGAATTTGGCTATAAAAGACTGATCTTAGAACAGCAGTTGTCCTGTCTTGTTTGTCCACCATCTTGTTCTTCTTTATTTTCCACCAAACATTGGGCCCATGCTAAAGGCAAAAAGAACAGACCTTGGCACCACACTTTTAATTTGAAAAATTGATTGTTTTTTACACAACTTAGTCTTAAAACAGGACTTATGGTTTACGTCAGGTTTGATTGTTCTTGGGAATATTTTTCTTTATTGTGGCATTGAATGATCTAAAGATTAAGTCTTCCCCCAGTCAAGTGAATTTGTTCTATGATAACTAAAAAACAGCTGTCTGGGAAGACTTTGACAGGACTGTGGCTATCCAGCTCCATAGGTGAGAAAAAAAACAAGATATTGTGATGACCCGTAAGATCTTTTTGTAATGGGTGACAATGTAGTGGGTAATTTCAATATTTTTAGCAGTTTAAGCCAGTGTGTTCTCTGTGTTTTCTTCACTGCAATCTGTAAAAAGCCAAGTGCGCCCACACACCTGACACAATATCAGAGGTTTTATTTTCAATATGATCTGACTCATTATCTGACTCATGATCTGACATCAAGCACTACGCAAAAACAAATGCAAAGCTTTATTTAATCTAAACAAAGACAAACCTTATGCAAAGCATATCGTGGCAAGCAAGAAAAGATATAAAATGTAATCTCGTCCATTTTAGTAAAAAAAAAATTATGTAAAAACATTAAACATTTTAACACTAACATATTTAACTACAGTTAGTGTACAGTTGTGGTTTGGTGGTTACAGTAGACAATGACTGAAGTTTCCTTGAGCAAGACACCTTACCCTTGTTTGCTCTGCAGGGGTAATTGGCAAGTGTAAGTCTCTTTGGATAAAAGCGTCTGCCAAATGAATAAATGTAAATGTGAATCTTAAATTCATACTGCAATTATTGTTTCTATTGGAAATTCTGATGTCTCGACACTGTTCCTTTCCTTATTAGGGTAGGAAGTGAACGGATAATCTATAACTCTTGTGTCACATTAAAAGGCTCCTTTTTGTGTGAATAAGAAACAAAAATTAGTCACAAGGTATTTATTTATTCCTTTATTTACTCAACGATATGTTGACAAAAATATTTTTTAAATTATTTTAAATATTTATAATATTATTTTTTACTATAATATTAATATTTTACATGTTTTTAAATATGAATTACTGTATCAATACATATTATACAATGATTAAAAAAACTATAAGTCCACCAACAGTTTTAAGCCGTCTGTTTTCTATTGTTCAGAACCTCATGATCAAAGCCCATAAACATTAATGGTGGCAAAAAAGCATTACATTTCAACGAGATCTGATTTGACAAGGCTTTTGATGACTTAAAATGGGTGATTTTATTCATGATGTAGAAAAACAGAAAATGTCTTATACTCTTAAAATGGTAAGAATTGCATCGTGCTTCAAAATAACTTTGAACTAAATGGTTGTATAACTTTTTTTTGTTTGCTTTTATACTGTAATTGTGGTAAGAGTGAAGTGGGTGACTTAAGTTTCTTATTGTTTTATATTAAGCTAACAATTTAAAATCCTTACTTTGTTTTCCCTCTTCCCAATGTAATCTTAATTGGTAAAAAATGATAATGAAGGCAGCTTCACCTAATGGTTAAACCTTAAGGTAAATTTACTCCACTGTAAATGCATTACTAATTATTCATTTGGTCATTTCTATCGGACAACAAAACTTGAGTTGGTGACAAGAGTTGACAATGGCTCACTGAACTCAATTTACAATATATTAATAAAATATGTTTTGTTTTTCGTCATATATGAAAGCTTAAACAATAATGTTTTGAGCAATGCCCCTGTCTTGACAAAATTTCAGGTAATTCTCACAAGTTTCTTAAGATTAACTATTTGGTCACATAGCACTACATCTAAGTACATTATACATTTTTTATGAATTCACTATATTTTAAGTGGAATAAATCATTGACAAGACGTACATTTTTTGCACTTTTCTCAGGTGATCTTCCTAAGGAAAGAAAGAAAATCAAAAGTTATTTAGTTTAGACACATTACAACCGGTCACTAAATGGTAAAATAGTCTGGCAATTTTTATCAAAAAGATTTGTCAGCCAGCAAAACGAATACCACAGTGTTACCCTATGCTTTGGTACTTACCCTCCTCACTAATAACATACAAAGTAACGTTTCTCACTGCAGTCTCTGTTCTCCCAACTCTGAGTTTTCAGGTTTCGAGATCCACAGTAAGAGTGATCGGCAGGGCCATTTGGCAGCACTACCTGATCTCCCAAATCCTCTCCATTTAACCAGAACCAAGTGCCTGACAAGAACCGCAGACCGGTCCACACACTGTTTGTGTTGGAAAAAAAGGGTGTTGGAAATCACAGTTAAGGTTTTGTAGAAAGCCATTGTAAAAACTAATACACCCTTCGACATTTTTACTGTTAAAGTACCACAGGTCAGGATTTATGAAAGTTTCATCACTCCACTCCCAATGTCCTAGAGAATTGTGAAGACCAGTCCAGGTTGCCATGATGGCAATATTTGCTTTTTCCGTGGTGATTGAAGTTATCGCATAACCTAAATTTGAAAACTCTTCTTGATGATCAGCACTGTACAGGTCCGCATAGTTCTCTCTGCAATATTTTTGAGCTTCGCTCCATGATTTGTATTCATTTATATAATAGTGTTGCCTGTACAGAGCTATTATAAGCTCACAATAAGCTAACAAGAGAAGAACAAACAGAGTAATCTTCATGTCTTCGTTGAAGGGCTAGTCAGTCAATGTTGTCCTTACAACAATCTGAAGTTAAGGCAGAATTAAAATTTGCTAGTCATAAATGTATGCAAATATTCACCCCAAAGGAAGAATACGTCTCAGAATTGGAAAATGGAAAAGGAAGATGTTTTAATGATTCTTGCAGTGATCTCAGCTGGCATTTTCATGTTTCAATATAAGAAGCAGTCATTCGCACAACAGTTTCATTAAACATATCATTTAAAAGATTGGTTTCGCCAAAACATGCTATAATATTTAATAGCATACATGCACTCTTAAAAATAAAGATTCTTATAGAAGAACATTTCTTCTTTTAAATGTTCCATAAAGATAAAAAAGTAAGAAAGAGATTGTTGTTTAAAAATTTGACTTAATGGACCCACTGATATAAAGTTTCACATTTTAATATGTAAATATTTGGATTTGGCTATAGAGGATTAATCTTTGGCCAGCAGTAGTCTTGTCTTGTTGGTCCCTTATCTTGTTTTTCTTTATTTTCCAACAAACACTATGCCCTTGTGGAGGCATGAAGGACAGACCTTGGATTAACAAAATAGTTTATTTGATTAAAATCTGGACTGACTGGCTCCTATCTGTTAAGTTTATGCTAAAGACTTGGGGTCTATGTACTGCTGTTAAAAACAATTTAGCAAAATGTAAAGTACACTATGTGAAAATATAATCTTGATATATTTAATATTAACAGAGTTAGGTCATGGTTAATACTAAAATTATAGAATAATGGTCAAATCAATGACTGAATCAAAATGTAATGCTTAACATTAGATTTTTCATTTAAGCCTGGGTTTATCAGGCAGGTTGAGAAATGTAGTGCTCACTATGGCCCATTTTCAAGTGAAAAGAATCACTCTTATAAGATCCTCTTTCTCTCATGGAGAGCTGTAAGATCTTTGTCGGTTTGAGCTACAGTGTGATTTAAGTTTTTTCCTCCCAACCAGCTTAATGTGGCATCCAAACAATTGTTTATTTTCAACATGATCTGAACCACTCTACAAGCGCTTACACAAAAAAAATTCAATTCTGAGTTTTTATCAACATAAAATTGTATCTTAGATGCCCTCACAGAATTATAAGACAAAGGATGTCATAGAGGTTTTTCTTTTACTGTATGTGAGTTGAATAACAAAAGTTGCAACATATTCATAAAGTTTTCAACAATTCATGCATCATTACTTGCAGGGAATGATTGATCATATTAAAATAGAAAAAATGCTTGTAATTTACACAACCTTCTTAAGATTACCTTATTTGTCACATAGCACTACTTCTGAACAGTGGTGGAAGGAGTTCTGGAAATTGTTCCTGAAGTACAAGTTATTAAAGTAAATCGTTCTCAATTTCAAGTAAAGGTACTGGTGTTAAAGGTAACTGGGTAAAAGTTAAACTTACTCTTTTTAAAAAACTATTTAGATTACTAGATACTTATTACTTTCTTGTCAGTTGTGTTTAATGAGACTTAAACTAGAGTTAAAACTAAACTGTGGTTATATCTGTCTGTCAGCCTATGCCATCCAACACTGTTCAATCATGTGTACTAAGTCCCATAATGCAGAAAAAACTAAGGGCCCTAACTTCCAGATATTTGATAAAGATTTGTAACCCAACTTGTACTGAATTAGCATTGAAAAGACAAGCTGTATGTCTATAGAGGAGCTGGTGGTTCATTTACTGAACTTCAAGCCATCCAAGATGTATGTCACGGTAGAACAGATAAGATTTTACCTTGAATTGTGGTCCCTGGTCTTTCATGAAATGCAAGTCCACAGATTTATGTCATTTTAAAGTTTAAAATACATATAGAGTCCACCGAAAATTGAGAATTTTTGCTGCTTCTTTTTATATAATTATGTCTTTCGTAAGAGAACTGATCGATCCTTGCAATAAACTGATCGTTCTTTCCAACATTTTGGGTGGAATGCTAATGTACAGTTAATATACGTTCAAACCACCGCCGTGAGAGCATCAAGATGGTCAGAAGTCATTCATTTTCAATGTGAGCCGTCAGGCTGCACTCAGAGGAGTCCAGAGAACGCAGTCATGTAAAACTTTGGTTCCTACCACATTAGTTGCTAAGCAAATTGGAGGATAAACTAAGTGCTGTTATACATGCTTTTCTATTATACATGACTTGTCCCTGTTTGTGTTCCGGGACATAAATAAAAAGAATGATTCGTGAATCAAGGTGTCTGAAATTGTGAATTTTAGAAGTGCATGTACTGTCTGTGGGTGGCATGCACCAGAGCACAGAAAGTATTGTTGCTTCTGCAAAATATTTAAATTCATGAGGATATCTTAACTTTTACTTTATAATCAGTCTGTACAGTCAATATGTTTGCTTTGCAGCTCCTTTAAATCAAAATTATTCGTGTTCCCTAGAGTGTTCCCAGTTTATGTGACACTTTGCGAAAGGAATAATACAGAAAAACAACCTTTCTCCTTTTCTCGAAATTGTCTCCTTTTCCTGCAGTGTTTTTCAAGTGTCAAAACCACAGTTTGGTATTCGAGCGGCGGCCTGCCTGACCACTGAAACATAAGCTGCCTGTTTGCCGAATTATTGATTATAACATTGTAAATAATGTTCAGTTTTTTAAAAAGTGTTGTGTTGAATGAATTAGCTTGCGATTTCTGATGAATACCTTCTTTAATGTTCTACTTTTGCAAATACTTTTTGAATGGCACAGGGTCAGTCAATGAACTGTTTATCTGTTAATTTAATGTATTTGATGTTGCTGTCATGAATATACATGAGCTAGTTTCTACTGAACTGTATTCCTGAGTTTGTGATAAGCTCTCTACATAGCGGGCGCCTTTTGATCCAAAATCTGTTATTCTGTTAAAAGTGGGATATCTTACATGACTAAAAAAATAAAAGGTTTGAATATGAATTTAAATTACGCTCAGTAACAAGTGTGATTTTATGAGTACAAGTATTATTACAGACTTCTCATAAATTATTACAGAATCTACTCATAAATGTACAAGTATCCCAAAAACTTAATTACAACTTTATATTTCAAGTGGAATAAATAGTTGACAAAACATAAATGTTGTTGTGTTTCACTGTTTTTCAATGTGATCTTCCCAAACCTTTAAAAAAAGAAAACAAACATGTTATCATGGTATGCTATATTGTGTGATGTTAAATATATTTTTCTGTGTCTTATACGTCTAAATATCATTTTCTATTATGAAGAATTAACCATGGTTTTGCTACAGATGAAATCCCAAACATTAACTCAATAATTTATCAATGGTTTTGCTACCGTAGATTTACTATGCCATTTATTATGTATCAGAACAGGTTACCTGTACACTATGATAATACTAAGGTTATTTTTCTAAAGAGAGTTCAGCGCAAACCTAAACTCAGTGTTACACAGTGATTTGGTACTTACCCTCCTCACTAATAACATACAAAGTAACGTTTCTCACTGCAGTCTCTGTTCTCCCAACTCTGAGTTTTCAGGTTTCGAGATCCACAGTAAGAGTGATCGGCAGGGCAATTTGGCAGCACTACCCGATTTCCCAAATCCTCTCCATTTAACCAGAACCAAGAGCCTGACAAGAACCGCAGACCAGTCCACACACTGTTTGTCTCAGCGTTTGCAGTGGTTTGTTTGATTTGGATGAGATGTGAATCTGTTGGCAGACTGGCTAAATCACTGTGATGTGTCCTGCAGTGTTGCAATGCATCCTCCCAGGTCTTGTTCTCTTTTACCAGAATCAGTTCAGGTTTCCACTTGTAGCAGAAAAAAGGTTGTTGGTTGTCACAGCTGAAGTCATATAGCCAGTCATTGTAAAAACCCATACAACCTTTAACATAATCAATGTAATAGTACAATAAGCTAGATCTCTTGTAAGTTCCATCACTCCACTTCCAATATCCCAAAGAAAGGTGAAGACCAGTCCACGCTGCTATGTTATAAAAAGGACTGTGAGACGAAGAAGAACTGTTTGCCATTTGCACTTCGAGTGTATTTATTGCATAACCTAAATTTGGAACATCTTCTGCACCATCAGCACTGGACAGGTCCGCATAGTTCCTTACGCAATATTTTTGAGCTTCGCTCCATGTCTTGGCTTCGTTTATAAAATAGTGTTGTCTGTAAAGAGCGTTTATCAGCTCACAATGAGCTGACAGAACAACAAACATCACAATCTTCATCTCTTCTATAAGGAGCTAGTCAGTCAACACTGTCTTAAACACTCTGCTGTTATGGCAAGAATTTGTTCGTCAGCAAACTATGCAAATAAAAGGGTAAAGTGACATGCACACACAAAAAAATGCAAAAATATTGCGATGATCCGTGTCACACAGAAAGCTCATGAAAGATTTTTCAATCACAGCACAAATAGACCATGCTACGTACTGTTAAAACATAGCAGCCTACAGATGTCAAGCATCTCGAATTTTGGAAATGAACAAAAGAAAAAAAGAAGACAATTTGAAAGGGTTATGTGTTATTTTGTCAGATATCTGATTTACCATGGAAAAACCAGACCAAGTGCACTTGGCTTGTATACATTTACCAGCTTTAATGATCAATGTAAAAACACACAAAAAGTACAAATCTAACACATGTAAAAGCAGAGGACGGCTATTTGGGCAAATATCTCCCTTGCACAACATTTGGTCTGAACTACCAACTGCATTCTGGAAAAAGTGTCAACAAGAAAGCTTTCTCGCACATTTTCGTTATCTGCTAAATGCCTAAATGTCAAAAAAAGTTTCTGAAACGTGTGAAAATGAAAGATTTTTTAGCTAATGGAATTTTATGAAATAAACTAAATATTACAGTAATGATAACAATATTGCTGTATACAAAGAATGACAACATACTTTTAACTTGAGAGATCTAAGGAAATATCTGTTAAACACTGGGAAGCCAGATGTTTTAAATGAAATCAAGATATCTGTGTGTTTAAATAGTCCTTAAAGTGTTTGGAGGATGAGTATTTCATTTTCCACTACATATTTTAGTAGACAAATGTTTCATGTGTTGATCCACTAGAATCTAGTGGAACATCAAAACTCTTTTGTTTAGGACATTTGTATTTTCCTGACCATTTAACATACATACTCATACATGTGTTACAGTAATAAGATTTTCAACAGATAAAGCAATATACATGTTTATATTTTAAAGTAGAGAGCACAATCATCTATTTTCTTTTTGTGCAAGTGAACTATGTTTTTATAAAAACCATCAATGCCACAATGTTCAAATGGTTGTTGTTCACTGACTACTGCAATTTAATCCCTATCACAGTATGTGATTGCTGTAAGGACAATGGATGATTTAATACTAGGTATTTTTTTCAAGGCGGCAACGATATCTACAACTTGTACTATTTATTCAATAAACGTTTAAAAAAAATGATGAAGCACCAAAAACACATGCAAAGCCCTTTTTAGTACAAACAAATACAAAACTTTATGCAAAACATGGCGTAGTATGAACGGAAAACTTTTGACGTCATCTTTTGTCTCTTTCCCCACAGGAAATGGCTCATTTGGATAAAAATAAACATAAAAAAGCTTGGGAAATGTAGAGGACAAGGGAGATATTATTTAAGTATGACTTACATGTGTGATACTAGCTAATTCTTTCTCTATACTTTTATTCAAAGTTAAGTTTACACTTGACAAAGGGCTCAAATTTTAGATAATGTTGTTTCACAATTTGTTTGCTTTTTCATTTTAAGACACATATGAATGTGTTCAAAAAGGTAAAAGCAAATACCAATAAACAAAAACTGTAAAAATACAATGAACTGTTCGGTAAGGAAATTCATATGTGTAGATAGAATAGTTAAATACTCATAACTTTATTACAATACAAACATGTATTCTAAATTCTTTATTATTTTAAGACTTTTTACATTTAAAGGACAATTCGCATTCCACTTTTTGTATTTATGAATAAGGGACTGATTTTTTAAGTATTATAGATTTCACAGACAAGCCAGGCTCACTCACCCAATCACAGCACTCTCCATCACCAGAATACTTGTCACTCACACCGGACATATAAGCCTCACTCTCACAATCACTCTATGTCCAGTCAAGTTTGCATTATGGATTACCCCAAGCTTATCACCAGGACTCCATTCCCTGTCTCCAGCATCTCAAGATCGTCTCCTGTGTTCCCTGTCTGTGTGTGTTTCACTTACCTCCGTGTTTTCTGCTCCATTCGCCATTCACACAATTAATTGAACAAGAACACAATCGCCAAAAGCCTCAAATACAAGGGTATATCTGCTGTTATTTCTGTTAGTTTTAATAATATGTATAAGTTCATTAGAAATTGCTATATTAAAGTTATAATTATGGATTTTTTACCAACAACAGAGCTCTCATATTTATTTATTCACATTATATTGTTTAATTTTGAATGTTGAGATTTTACCATGCTGCTGCTTCACAGAATGCTCTAAAACATTTCAGAACGTGTGACATCTATAGATCGACACTAATAAAGGCAATTACAATATCACAGTGAATAATCAACAATTATGATTTTTATCACAATTGTTCAGCCCTAACCTTCAACCAACAGTTTAAAGGAAACAAGCATAAATGCCATTAAAAAAATACTAAAACTGATTTACATTCATATCCCCCTCATTATCTAGTCAAAGACTAGAGACATAAATAAATACAAGATTAAGAAATTATAAAATGTGTGTCTGTTAATTATATTTCAAATATACATTGAACAAAGTGTTTTATCCTAAGAGCTATCGTCTGATCATAGTAGTGTCTTTATGACTTCACTGAAGGGCTGAGTCCACGCTGTTTAAAAACACTCAAGGAAATTTCAAATTTGTCAGCCAGGGATCCATGCAAATGTGGCCTTTAACTTAAAACAGCAAAGGAAAAAAGGATGCAATGACTTCCTTTTTAATAAAAAATCAGCACAAGATGCTTTAAATGGATCAGATTGGGCTACTGGGAGCATGTGACCCAGAAATGGCTTGGACGGCCTAGTCAAAACATCTGTTACAGGTAAGAGCAATGTGTGCACTGTACATGTAATGTAAAGCTAAAACAAAGATTACATGATGCCTTTTTTCTACAAGTAACTGATGATGTATATTCGTTTAAATACCAGCTTTTTCACAGACAGTAGGTGTGCACATGTAAGCTTTCCTGTAGCTCAGGAGCTAAAGCAAAGTGCAAGCAACACCAGAGTCATGGGTTCAATCAAATGTCAATGTGATGCAATGTAAGTCGCTTTGCATACATAAGAATACACACAGCCAGACAGAGCCATCTCATATCTGTCTTTTTGAGCTTGCTCTATGTCACATCTGTGCAGCAGGTGTGTGCCCACCAATCATTTAATCCACTTAAAACATTTCAACATTAACAAAGGCACACAAAAGGGGTCCAATCACGTCCTCTCCTCGAGTCCTCCTGTCCCGAAAACAAAGATGGACATTTTGATTGGCTGAGGCTTTCCCTGGGCTCATGTGATTGGCTGTG
Organism: Triplophysa yarkandensis; assembly: GCA_033220385.1. NCBI lineage: Eukaryota > Metazoa > Chordata > Actinopteri > Cypriniformes > Nemacheilidae > Triplophysa > Triplophysa yarkandensis. Next base: position 21,310,493 of record CM065654.1, on the reverse strand, counting down.
GCTGTGTTCAGCTACAAGCAGGGCCAAATACAGTGGAGTTTATCCCTTGTAAGATATGTTGGGTGACACATACATGTGAGGATGACGTCAGCAAAAAACAAAAGCTGGACATAAGGAGCTTTTTATTAAAGAAAACTGTAAGTCACTTCAAGTTTGCTTGTGAATGAGTAAAGACAACAGTTAATATTAATGCTAGGGGGGTTGCTATGGCCAGAATTTTGTTGACAGTTCAACATTAGAAAATCTACAACACATAAATAGTTTTAAAATACATTCACTGATTTGACAAATAATAATGATTTGATTTGAGATTTGCACACTAATACTCAGAAGATGTGAATTATAATGATTAAACGGCATATGTTTATATTTTTTTGTCAGATAAAGAACTGTATATCAGTTGTGCTGTATATCAGACAGTGATGGAGAGAAGAGGTCAAAGGTCATGTTGGACCATGACTTGATATTATTGTATCTAGTTGTCCTGAGATTTAACATTGTTACCGATAATATGTTCAGACATTCTCTCTGAATTCTCATAAGGAATGCCTGAATGTTTTTTTAGAGGACAGAAGCAGATCAACAATGTTGTAGTTCAGGTGAAGAGGAAAGGTCAAAGGTTATGCAAAGCTCCTTGATTAAATAATGCTGATGTCTGAGCAGGATTAATTTTCATTTGTCTTCAGTTGTAAACTCATTTGCTATTAGTCCTGAAAGGGGCAACACTATCTAGCTGATACAGGACGAGTTGGGACGCTGTACAAATTGTAAACGAAAACAGAATGCAAAGATGTGGAAGTTTCAAATGTCATTATTTAAGTTAGAATAAAATATATTACAAAATTTATAATTTTAGGGGAAAAATAAGTTTATTTAAATTTCATGGCATCTACACATCTAAAAAAATTGGGACAAGGCCATTTATACCACTGTGTGGCATCCCCTTTTCTTTTTATAACAGACTGCAAAGGTTATAAAACGAAGTTTATAAAACCTTATAAAAAGAAGATATCTACGCCCTTGGTTCTATGGTCAGACGAATCAAAATTTGAAGTTATTTTTGGAAAATATTATAATGAGGAAGATGTGACAAAGAATTTGAGCAACTAGAAGACTGTTTAGAACAAGAATGGGACAACATTCCTATTCCTTAAATTGGGTAACTTGTCTCCTCAGTCCCCTGACGATTGCAGATTGTTATAAAAAGAAGAGGGGAATCCACACAGTAATATAAATTGCCTTGTCCTTAACTTTTTTGTTGATGCTATGAAATTAAAAAAATCTACTTATTTTTCCTTTTAAATTATACATTTTCTCAGTTTAAACATTTGATATGTCATCTATGATGTATTCTGAATAAAATATGGAAATTTGAAACGTACACATCGTTGCATTCTGTTTTTATTCACAATTTCTTGTTTTGTACATAGAACACACTCTTAGGTTTCTGCATTCTATGATTATGTACTTTATGGTGGTTTGATTTTACTGTCAGTGTAAGCAAATTACAGTTAAAGGTAGAGCAAAATACCAGTGATCAGTTTGTGTTTTAGGGGTTGGAGATCCTGCCAGATGCTCATCCTCATGTCATCCAGTGATCACTGCGGCCATTACTGGGATCAACTAGTGGTTCGATAAGGTAAAAATGAATAAAAGATAATTACAATTATTTGTCAGAACACTTGTTCGTATGTGTGTCTGTATTTGTCCTCATACAAGAATCCAAGCAGTTAATCTGACGGCCCTGCGTCTAGCCAAGTCATTTCTTAAGATCCAATGTAGTACTTTTTCTACTGGAAAAACATGAATAATATTTTATATAGTTTTTATCTTGTCAATTATGTTTTATTTAAAATTGCCTTTAAATATAAATGTATAATTTTATAATTATCAGACATTATTAGATTAAATGAATTAATGTCAGCTCAGATTTAAAATAAAAACTTTTCCATTAAATCCAACCAAATGCAGATATTTTAATTTACATTCACCACTCAATTTATGGTTTTATTGTATTAAGATTTGTATTATTTTTTATTATTATAAATTATGCTACATTATGACGGACAAATCAGGCAAACAATTTAAGTAAAAGACTAAATATGTGTGTATAAGACATGTATCGTAATTCAAATTCACATATGAGTAATAAATGTGTGAAGTAGGGAAATTAATGAATATTTGTAGGCAAATGGAAAATGTTTACCAAATGTTAAACTCAACTCTTTTCCTTTATTCACCATCTAAATGTAATTTTACCATAATTTTTAACTATGCACATCATGCCAATGAGAGAGTTTCAACCATGAACTTGGAATAAATGTGAAACTATATTTAGAAATAAATGGATGAAAAAAAGTTAAGGTGCCCACCAATTTATTTCATTTATTTGCCACCTTTCATCACCCATATAATTATTAAAAGCAATTAAACAAGATGCCCTCCATTGTACAGTAGATGGCAGCAGAAGACAAAAGTTAAGATGTTCACCTGGAAAAGTTCCTAGTTAATCCTTGTTAATCTGACTTCACATAGGTATCTAAGATATTTCCCAGCCTTAATTAAATATACATAGTGCAACATCTGCTTGAAACTGTTGTATAAGTAAGTAAGTTTCCTTTTGAAATAATAATAGTTTACTGAAATTCAATGACTGATCATTACTATAGTAGGAAACCAAATATTACAGATCATACCAAAACCCCAATATGAGACCAAACACAACTCTTCATTAGTAATACTTTACACAGATAAATTAAGTTGCCAGCAGATACCCGAATAAGCATCTACTTATAGAAAAGCCACTGATAAATCATTGTTGAGAAATGTTCACTGTGCTTTAGCTTCTTTATCAGTCAATGTATAATGAATGAAAGTGTTTATAGAGATATCTGAAATGACACATGCTTGTAATGATTTCATTTTTAAGAGAATTGCAAATAAGGCGCCTGGTAAATAGATAAAAACAATGGTATGCAATTATTTGGATACAGTGTGAGAATGTTGGCTCAACACAAACCAAAGCATCAAATTTGATCTATGGTTCTGTTCTCTGTGCTTTGGAATAATGGCATTCGTTTAGCTTATTCATCTCCTCTTGAGCGTGTGTTTGTGTGCAGTGGAGGATGGTGAGGTTTAAACGATGATGGATACAGAGAGGCTGGCCGAAATGGGAGCTGCTTCCTTCATTTAATTACTGTGTCAAACTGAATTACCTTAGATATCAAAAAACATGAACATTACACCACAGATTTATTCAGACTTCATTTGCATTAGACTTTTGGCTTTTTCTCTTAATTTGATGCATTTCTTTGGTTATTTGTTGGCGTGCACAGTTGTTTAACATTTATTTAGCATCTCACATCTTGTTTTGCTGTGTAATGGCTCTCTTTAATGAAAATTCCACAATGTTGTCAAAGGAGTTAGATTAAGGCAGATGTGCTATGTCTGTGTTTTTCTCAGTGGTCAGTGCAGTAAACGAAAAGAAAGACACAAAGCTGTAGATGATTGATTTGTTTCTTTCAACTTTGATGTTAAGTCAGCGATTTAGTCATCTGTGAGCAAACTGTGTGTGTGTAGGTAAGTTTATTGTCACATAGACAATAAAAATGAATCCTTTGTAAGATAAAGTTCAGCAGACATATCTTTTACCACAATTTACACTAAAGAGATAAAGTGAAAATAGAGTCTGTTCCTCGACCTCAGTTACCCATGTGGCGCACTGGGAACTTTCACCCTGTGAACTCTAACCTCTGTTAGAACAGAAGCGGTTCAGGGCACCTCTCATTGACTGGTAAACCATTCCAATCACTGTTCATGGATCACAAGTTAAGCAGATTTTTATTAAGAGTCTCTCTTTCATACATCTGCCTGTATTTAACAGCACATGAGCTGTTACAGAAGCACAGCTTATCTGCGATCATAAGACCATTCATCAGCTGGATGCAAATGTGATCAGCAAACAAATAATTATGCGAGTCAATGAGAACAATTAACACAACAATGCCCCAGAGACTGGGATAAGCTTAATTAATTTCCCATTGCTATATAATTCAGCACAAAATTGACATTTTCTCAAACATTAAGAATGCGTAATAAAATATAATTTAAACCACCCATATTGGTTTAACAAAAACTGTCAAGTGCTACAGAAAAAAATTAACTATTTATACTGTCAAAATACAAAACAATCTTAATTTAACATGTTTCAGTCTCAAATTTTGATAACACACTTTGACCAATATGATATTCAGTGTCTAAAACAAGACACTGAAAAATGTATAAAAAAATCCTTATAAATCTAATTCTTATCCTATTAAAAATTTTAACCAAAAAGACATAGTGGAAGTTCAATTGTGTCTGATGGACAGGATTTTAATTTATGTTGCATATTGTAGATCTTATCCGACCATAGCTCATTCCCAACAGCTACAGACATTATGATGCTGGTTCTTCCCTTGTTTGGCTGTAAAGATAACTGAAGCATCCTCCCCCATCACTTGAACGGGACTGATTAGCTTCCACTTGATACTGCTCCTCTGACTTCAGTGGTGTGGGTTATTTGTGACTCATCCTTCTATTACAATGCCCCATAGTTTAAAAGATTCTTGTTAGATCATTGACAACCTTAAAATAAATAATGTAAAAAAACCTGCTTTTATCTGAGTATGACTGACTGAATAAATTAATTAATACATTTAGAATAAAGAATAAAAAGCATAGATTAATTATAACAATAGTTATTGCAGATTGTAATAACAAAATTACCTTTAATTTCCTTTGTGTGCTTTAAAAACAGAGACTTAGGCCACAGCAATAAATTCATTTTGTAAACATTTGAAATAACTTTTGTATATTATTTTGCTTCTATTGAAAACAGATGCATTTGTATGCAATTTTACTAATAAAATAAATTTAAATCTGTAACATTAGTTTTATAAAATATTAAAATACTTGTTAAAAGTTTTTTTATTTGTTTTCAATTTCCATATCACTGTATCTTTATTTCATTAATTATCTCTTTATTATTCAACCACAGAGTAAAAGAAAATAATTCCAAGACATTTTAAAATTTACATTTTAACTACTTTTACACAATGCTATTGAAATCAGATATATTTTTTTATAATTGCAATTTTTAAAGTTTAATTCTCTAAAATTACAGTAGAACAGTTGACAGGGTCTACTTGATTATAATGAAGATACCCGATTATGGGACATACCATGAGAAACAGCATATTTTTTTCTTGTTACAGAACACTAAACATGAGAGATCTTTGTGTTAGTAAATACACCTTTTATAGTCAATAGGTACTGGTCATTTCTTCATTAAAAAAGTTGTGGTGCACTACAACAAAAAATCGCGTCAGGAAAGGCTTCACAAAATGTGAAAGTCCTGGTTTATTTGTAAAGTGCCATAGACATAAAGAACCTGCCACAACTCACCAATGAAGCAGCTGTCAAATCACACAGGAAATGAAATACTATCTGCGCAAGTTCATTTACGTTAACACACAGGCCTTTAATCTGGGAGGAGGAGCAAAAATACTGCCCCCCAAATTAATTACTGCGATTCAGCATTTTTAAATGGACTACTTAATAAAGTGACAGTATAATTAGATTTCCGGCCCCATGACCTTGAGAGCAGTTTCTACAGAATTAATGATACACACAGATAATCAATGCTGACAATCCATCTATGCATATCTATCCACATATTTAAATTCACACCACACAATGAAATGCGATAAATATGACAGACAAACAAACAAACAAATGCAAACAACAATGCATCAGAACACAAGCACACACATTGAAGGTTACGAAACTGCAACGAATGGATACAAAGAGCCCTGAAAATCCTAATTTATACTCTTAAAAATCTGTAAAAATAGAACACAATGAACTGTATTTAAATGAAGGAATATTACATGTTCATTATTTACAGATATTTATCCAGTAGCAGTTTTAATTGTATTTTACTCTTTGTAATGCATTTAACAACATAGGAAATGTCCTTAAAACAAATAGACTTTTTCCATTTTTAAGGATTTTCTAAAGTCTACTCAAAGTTGTTCTAAATCTCTTTACATTTGAATACAAGGAAAGATATTTTACAAGAAAACTAGCAACTGAGGTTTTTGGAGTATCTCTAACTACCATATTAGAAAAATATTGTGTTTTGTCCTCTTGAACGCTATGGTTGTCATTGGTGCCCCAGAAATCTCAGTCTTACATTCTTATAAGTATCTTTCTATGTGTTCAACAGAACTAAGAAATGTATACAGTTTTGGAACTACTTGAGATTGAGTAATTCAAAACAAAGTTTCATTAAATCTCAGGCCAAATTCAAAACTTAAAGACAGATAACATTGTATATCTATTACTTAATATCAATCTGATTTGTTCCCAAATGTCCAATATGCCATGGTAGCAAAAGTAAAAAGCAATGTTAATTTTTCACTTCTCTATGATCTCTTTCTACCTAGACTGAAGAGTTCCTAATGTCTATATCATTTACAGTGTTCAGTGAACATTTTCTTTTTTTCATAAAGCGTACTGATTATCTCTAGATTCATGATTTTACCAACCTCAAGCGAACAGTGAACACATTCCATTAGCGTCCTATAGATTATCATTCTTTCCAACTCTGTCAAACGACATTAATGTTTAAATGTTGACACCCCTGATTATGAGATTAAGCAGTGCATAGATAATCCAATATTTTTACAGGATTACACATCATTTGAAGTTGGAGATAGAGCTAAATCATATGAGATGGTTATTTTACTCATGAGAGATTTCAAATTAGAATTTCAAACTAGTTCTGTACCTAATAAATGTACTCCAAGAAAATATATAAAGAATATATTAATATATAAAGAAATGTATAAAGAAAATATCTCAGAATATCTCAGAGAAAAGACACCAAATATCTGTTTGATTGGGTTTGATTTATGGAAGGAAGAACAACATACAATCCATTTACTACACGATTAAGGTCATAATCCTCATCTTAACTAGAATGCCAATACTGTATTGACCAAATGTCAACACATTCCCACCAACAATACGGATCAAGAACGATCTCATTCATCTCCTCTCAAACTAACAGCCACACACACACGCCTGCAAGTGCATGCATACTAGAGGAATATAAAACTGTACCGGGGGCATCCTGCCATACACTGAACACATAGCTTGTCCCATCTCTGAAGAAAAATGGCTGGAAAGTAATGAGTGCTGTCAGACTGCCTCATGATTAACCTTATCTCTACACTATAGCAGGACCATTGATCTCATTCTATAAAGATACAAGACATCATCTCCTCTCATAAGCACACAGCAAACACCGAAAACGCACAAAGCTGAGGTGACAGCAAACACACGCGCATTGCACTCGCCGGGTGGTCTTGAGGGGATCGGGTGAGAAAGTGTCCCAGATAAGCCCCTCTGTTAAACCAGATTCATCTGTTTGCTCACTGAACCCCTCGTGAGTAGATGTTAGGGTTCAGATGTTCTTTTGATAACTCCACAGTCCTCTGAGACCTTTAGGCCTCAAATCTCACACTGCAAAAAGAGTGAAGTCCAACTACCTCAACTCTACTCTGACACTTCTAGAGTTGATAGATGGACACGATTATTAAAAGAAGGTTACTTTTAAACACTGTTCCCTGGCAATGAGAGAGAATAGCAGCTGCTAAATCACTGTCAGGGGAACTAATGATAAGATATCATAAGACACGCAAGACAAGATGAAGTAGAGCTTCTACTGCTTTCATCAGCGTCAGTCTCCACCTCTCGTCACTCTCACGTCTTCATCAAATGCACAAAAGCACTTATTCCTGTTCGCACCGGTGTATCCATCACCTCGAGTCTGTGCCTTGTCTGTAGGCTGCCTCTGTCGCTCAAGCTATTTCGCGAGGACAGCATGATTACGATAAAGAATGAACGTCTGTTATGTGGTTATACTGTTATGTTGTTTTTTCAAGGAAATGCAAAGTTACCCTTTGTTCTATGTATTGTTCTTCACATTTCAAAGTAACATTTCTTTTGGGTATGCAATTGTATAAAAATCTCAAATCTGAATGTTTAAGAATTAAAAGAAAAGTCAGATCTTAAAGATGAAGCCTTCAATAGGTCCATGTTTAAATGATTTATAGAAAAGCTGGAGGTCATGCTATGACACTCATGTCAGAGACTTAGCAAGGGGACAGATATGTTTCTGTGAGGCATGCAGAGTTAATCACACTATGAGATTAATCTAATTAATAAAAGTCATGGTCTGTCCCTGCATATCTAATACTTTAAGCTAACGATCTCATAAATCCAGTCTGCTAATATGGCAGGTGGAGAGTGGGTGGAAGGGGGAGGTATGTGTCTGACAGGCTATGTGTGTCTTTGTGTATGTAGATGACGGAAAGCTTGCAGAAACTATTTATGTGTATGCTTAAGAAATCCTGAATCATCAGTTGCTATGAATAAACTAGGCTTATGTTATTTACTTACAAGTACAAAATTACGAAGTAGAATTTCATTTTGAAACATAATGTAGAAAATATCACTCTGGTAGTATAAAACCATGCATGTTTTGTATAACAGTAACATAAGTAATTTACTTTTTGAAGCACAATCATGTAATCAAGTCAAAGGGAAAGGGAAAGCTCCCCACAATTTAATTATTTTGATCTATTCACCCTCATGTCTTTTCAAACCTGTCTGACATGCTTCCTTCTGCAGAACAGAAGAAAATATTTTGAAGAATCTTAGAATCTTAGAATCTCTCTGGTCCCCTTTTGACTGAAAAATCTTCCTTTGTGTTAAACAGACGAAAAAGTCATACACAGATTTTGAATACCATAAATAAAAGATGAAATAACATTTTTGAGTAAACTATCCCTTTGAGAAAACACAGAGAAAAAACACATTTAGTTTGTCCTAAGTAAAGTTTTAAATGATGTGAATAATCAAATCCAAAAACCTATGTAACCTATGTAAACCTATATAATATATCAGTACTAGGTGATTCCAGCATTCCATGAGACATAAAAATGCTCTGAGAGTATAATTGTTACCAGTAAACTGAACCAACTGATTATATAATACCAAAATCTTGTTCATAGTATTTCAAGATTAGCAAAACATCAGAAAGGCAAATTAATGGAAGACAAAAAACTTCTTGCCTACAAAAAGTCCTGCACTAAAAATAAAAATAATGCTATAAAACCTCACATGAGTATTTTAACCACCAACTTTTTACATATGTGTTATAAGTATACTAAAAACCTTTGGTGAAAATTTAATATTTTCAAAGTAAGGTTGACTTTTTCACAAAATTGCCCACATGTATGTAACAAAAGGAACCATTCCTCATCTTATACAGTATGGATTGACATTAAAATGTAATTTACAATCAACATTTGAACTAAAGCAACAGTGCTTGACAATGACACAAATTGCAAAGACAATCTTGATATTAAAGTGTTCCATTTAATGTTCTAATAAATCTGAGGTTTCTTTTGATAACGTCGAATAAATTAACTGGCCATTACAACACCACCACATTAGCAGTGCCTTGTGCATTTACTGTAATGAATATGCAAGTGTACATGAAAGGGCTAGCACTCTGAATCCTCCTAATTAGAATAGCTCCTCCCATTTGTTTTGCAGAAGAGGTATCTCATTAACATATTAGTGAGCTATTTCCTTGAATGAGGGTCTTTGATCTGAGTCATAGTACTTTAGCTGTCCTGACATCCCAGAGTATTCGTAACAGGCGTAACATTGCTCAACATTTAATTCAAAGTCCAATTAGAGGAGTGATGACTCCTGAGGAAAAAATGACACTGCTAATTATCAATTAAATATTCATGATGCCCGGTGAGTGGAGGAGAGGATAACACTAAAGTACTCATTCACCAACCTTTGTCTTTTATTTAATCATCTTTTCAAGGCTTAATTTTTTTAATGAATTTTCATTTCTGGAATTCCACATAATTATTACATTTTAAATGATTCTTTTAACATTAATAGGTTTGCATTACATATATGAAGACTGCACAGTATTTATAGGAGGCAATTGGGGACTAAAGCTGTGTCAACTACATAGGGATTGGACCATTGACTGTTAAAATTATGAGAGAGTAAATAATAAATGCAGGAATTTATGCAAATCCACAGACGCTGGACATCCCTGGAGAAAAGAAGCTTAAGAGATGTAGTCTCCTCAGGTAGAATCATGTGTAATATCACGCTCTGAGGTACTGAATTATTCTGAGCCCTGCCTGGCCAGTGGAATGTGCATTTGTGTTTACACATGCACTGGATTATATTAGCATATTTGTATATCAACCTGAATTATTTTCACATTCAAGGCTTTAGTAATTACACAGTCATAAATCGGACATTACAAATACATTTGTATATTAAAAAATATATTTAAAAGAACTGTTGTATTGCTTAAAAGTGAATATGTGACCCTGCCTGTGAAGACCCAGCTAATGTATTTTTTGTGATTTACATTTTTTTACATAAATTCCTTCTTTACAACGTAAGGAAACATTTTTTATTAAAAAACATTGATACATTGAGCTTTGACTGAGTACGACCATGTCAAAGATTAGAATCATTGTGAAAGGAATAGGTTAAATCAAATACAAACAACCAACAATAAAATAATGTACCTAAACACTTACCTATGAATAATAAATTCAGAAACACTGAAAATGATCCCCTGCTTCATTTTTCTTTTGCTGAATAAAGTTACTGCAGAGTTTTATTATCATGTGTCACAACATACTATAAAATCACTCAGCAGAAACTTTGCATTGGAACCCAAAAGCAATAAGATAACAATAACAGAGTATCAAAAACAGTGTACTTTTATGGAACGACTGCAGCACTTCTAAATGAATTAACTCAAGAGAGTAACAGAGGCTTTGTTTAATGAAACACTACCATAAGCATGGTCACGCATTAACGCTGCGTTCGAGAGGGTGTACGTAGTACTTCCTGTGGTCTAATTGTCATCTCAGTGAAGTTGTTTCTGCATCAGTAGTAGAGATTGAAAGCCAGCTTAAGAGGACAAGCCTGCATGCTTGCATAAAACATGCTCATCATCAACCATCACACTTCAGAGCCACTTGCCCGGCTTCATTCAAAATTCATTCAAAATCAGCTAGAAAGCATAATGTATCACATATTAAAACATGTGTATTAACAAACATAAATATTCAAGGTATATATCTTGATCAAAACCAATGCAATAGGTGCCAGTTTCCAACATTTTTCAAAATATCTTCTTTTGTGTTTTGTCAAAGATTAAGTTATACAGTTTGGAAATGACAATAGAGTGAGTAAACTAGATTTAAATTTTTGGTTAAAATTGACTATTATTAAACATATAAAAAATATGCAGAGTGTAGAATTACAAAACAAATGTAGAATTACAAAAATCAATAACAAAATTTGATGATACACATCATTTTAAGGTTATATTGTTGTGTCTACTTTGCAAATGTGCCCAAAACTTTTAAAAGACTAGATGCTAATAACTATTTTCTTCAACAGGAGGGAAACACAACACTTTTCAGATTCAAATAGCGCAGTAACAGGTAGATTAATCAGTCATCTCTACTTAGATTATTTACAGATATTAGTTTTATTTTTTGTCTATACAACATAACACTAAATGATAAAGTCTCTATAAGGAATCTTGTTACACTCATCCTATAAATGGTTGCCTGTTTTATGTGAACTGGCCTGGATGCTGTAATGTTGACAGCTGTAAGTAGCAGAATCTCAGTTATCTCTCTGAACTCTTGGTGACCTCTCATTGCTGCCCAAAAAGTGCAATAGCATATATAAGTATTTATAATTGAGAATATAAGTATATAAATATAAGTATTTATAATAAAGACATGTTTAAGCATATGTTATTTGCCCTCTTTAGTTTTAAGGTGAAACAGAACAATTTTAATGAATTTAAAAGCTTTAAGTAAATAAACATTTTAAATGTTGTCTAGTTAATGTCAAAATAACTGTTTGTTTTTGTGATATTTACCAAATATTTTAACAGAGTAGGACCTTTATGTGGCAAAAAGATGTAGTTAATTAACTGAAATTAAATGTCAGCAGAATAATCTATGCTAATGATAGACTTAATAGCAATAAGAAAGAGTCTTTTAGATCAAGCATTGAACACAGAGGGGCTATGAGCTCAATAACAATGAGTCAACATGCTTTCACCAGACAGCTGTATTTACAGGCCCGTCTCATCTATCAGACACAGACAGATCACAAGCTCACTGCAGGACACTCCATTAGACTACATATAATTTATCAAAGCATACAGCAACAACCTGCTCCCGATCTTAGCCTGTTCTGTTGTGGTCAAGGGTTAACTACAGCATCTATACACACACTTTGACACACAGGCACTGCATCACAAATAGTTATGTCATAGAAGTTGGTATACATCAGAATTCATTACTTTCTTTTTTCAACTTTAAAGCCTTTCTAAATGATCACAAGCACAAAAGACGATACAGATTACAAGGCTTTATAATAGTCTCATCAAACACTTCTGGAGAGTCACCTTGAAACAAATGTGCTGTCTGTGATGCTCACAGGCCTGTTTAAGACCAATTTCAAAGCTGGCTAATTTTGACTTATCTAATGATCTTTGGTTTTAAATGATTGTTTTTGTAATTACAGGAAATTTTCAATAAATTAACTGGGGTCTTCCTGTAGAAGTTGCATTAATGCATACAACCATGTAATTATTGTTGTTGCAAAAATCAATTTATCAATATGAAATTATATTACATTCCTGTACAACACTTACCTACTTAAGAATAAGACAACATCATGACCACATATTTTATCTCTTCATGCCTTCAGTGGATTATTCATCCCCAATATTTTATTTAAACTGCAGCTAATTATGAATGGTTATAAATTGCACATCTCAAATATATAAAGAAAAGTTTTTTTTAAGCGAGTCCCATTACTCAAATTAAATGAATACCTGCAATAACAGTACACATTGTTTCTAAATATAACGTATCCTTTAATTCTAAACTTTTTAATTATTTAGAAGTTTTTAATGTAAATTATTTTTAAATAAGAATAAAGCTTAAAATAATTGTTTAACTTTACGACTGTTAAAAATACATTGCAAAGATGTTATAAAGAACATTTACATTCACATTCAGTCATTTAGCAGACGCATTTCCAAAGCGATGTACAATTAACGCATATCAATAGAAGCAATCAGTGCAACAAAAGGACAGCAATGGCCAGGGAACTGGTCTCAGATCAGCCTAAAATACTGCACAAAGCTCTATAAATAAAACTAACAGACAAGACACACACAAAAAAACTTTTGATAAATCATAACTCTCCAAAAAGTCTTAAGAAAAGTCAAAGATTGATGTAAAAGCATCAATTTATGCCTTGCTATAATGAGTTTAATTACAGATTATTCGAGTATTTCCTCAGCTTTTCTTTTGGAATGGTTAATTGACTCTTTTTTGTCCATCATTCCTTTTATGGTCATTCCTGAAGACCAATTTCTTAACACAATCTTCCTCTTTTTGTCACTTTCTTGCTCCCTTCCAGCAACTGATGTTCATCTCTGATATAATTATCAAAACATATATTTGTATTATTATATACATTATAGCTCATGTTGGGTGCACAGGGGAGGGGGGCAACCTGTGTGTGGTCCTGTCCTTACTATTGAAATAATGAAAGACAAGCACAGACACAAAATGAATAAAACAAATTGTGACACTAAAATACAAACAACAAAATGTACAAACTTAGTGTCAAGCAGTAATAAAAGACACAACCCCAAATCGAATTCTTCTTCATATACAATTTAAAGTGTGTTGGGGGAAACATCTAAATGTCATCTCACATCCGCTCTCCCCGGTGCTCTATGGCCACACAGAGGGGGGGGGGGTGGTTATTGGTCCAAGGGGTTGAAAGAGGAACACACAAAATCTGTGTTGAAGACAGCGTGTGCCCCTCCTTTAAGGAAGATTGTCATGTGACAGCACCCTTAAGACAAGCACAAGGGGGGAGGACGCTCATACTTTAGGAGACCCTTCCACAGTGAGAACATCGACACAGACACTAGAAGAAGATGAGGAACTTCTGAGCATAACCTTTTGTGATTTGAGGTTCCTATAAAAAGTCCATGAAGCGACCCCTCCAGCATGGGCATGAAACACTTTCCAAACTTTTCCCAAGAAGAGATATGAAGCACCTGCTCTCCTCAAAGTGTGAACTCTCCACCTGGGATCCATGCGAGCTTTAGATCCTCGGAGTGTTTTAGATGTTCCTCTGATCTAAAGGTAATACGCAATGCCTCGTCCTGGAAGAAACACGTACAGCGATCAGAAGCCGCCGTATTCCTACATATCCCTCACAGCCATGGCCATCCAGAGCTGTCCCGAGAAGATGCTCCCACTCAATGATATCTACAAGTTCATCATGGACAGGTTTCCCTACTACCGGGAAAACACGCAGCGCTGGCAGAACTCCCTGCGCCACAACCTTTCCTTCAACGACTGTTTCATCAAGATCCCGAGAAGACCGGACCAGCCTGGAAAAGGAAGCTTCTGGGCTCTGCATCCAAGCTGCGGGGACATGTTCGAAAACGGGAGCTTCTTGAGACGCCGCAAGAGATTCAAGGTGATGATGACATCTGAGCATCTCCAGAAACCCTCGGACCCTGCGCACTATCTCCAGCACCAAGCCAAACTGAGACTGACCTCTCTGGGGACACATGTTCCTCCAATGGGCTACAACCTTTCTGCACCTTCCACCTTCAAACATCCCTTTGCCATTGAAAGCATCATCGCCAGAGATTACAAAATGCCAGGGAGTCTTGCCTTCTCCACCATGCAGTCCGTGGCTACCGGATACCAGTTGAGCTCGGCCTGGCCCCACATGTATGGCAATGTGATGGACACTATGAGTAATGCAGAGTATACCTATGGAGTGCCACTTAAATCTTTAGGTCACGGTGCGCAGAGTTTGCCAGCCGTGCCAGTGCCGATCAAAGCCACCCCGGCGTCGGTGACTTCCATCCCGGCTCTTCATGCGCATCTTCCAGCTTTCCTCTCCCGGTCTCCACAGTCACTGAGCCCGGGATCTCCGCAGACAACGACGAGCCAGAGCAGCCCCTCTACACCGACCTCACTGCTCCCCATCCACTGTCAGGAGGTCACTTAAAACTTTATAAAAAAACTTTTTTTTTACATCAGTGGCACCGACAAATAAGGCAAGACACAATACTTTCATTCTTTTATTGAAAGTTCAAACAGACTAAAGAATGGAGTTTAATAGCTCTGACACATATGTACATTTAGGCTACCTCATATGTAAAAAAGACAAATGCACAAACAACAAAAAAATGAACATATTGTGAACAAGAGTTAATTATTCGATTACGTTTGGGGTCGTAATAGTTTCATGAGCTTCATTTTTGCGCGGATCGACTTTAAGAAAACGAAGATTGCATGAGAAAGCACAGAAACTGCAGTGTTTCCATACTGTCGAACACTACAAACTGAACTAGTTTAATGCACTTTTGCTGTGACTTTACAAACATGACAAGAGCTTGTTCTGTGAATAATGCTCCGTGTAATTTATCCTCTGTGGTGAATATATATGATGAAAGCTGTATGTAGGTTTCCTTTTAAATGTGACATGTTGTATTTGCTATAGCATGCTGCTTTTCACTTGAATTAAAGTTCATTAAACCTCATTTCAGATATTTTGTTTTGGGGATATTTCGATTTTTTTGAAAGGTCAATTGTTAAAACTTGAAATTGTTTGGTGGTACGAACGAATGCAAATCGTATTAATTATAATAAATGTTATAATAATAATAATTATTATTATTAATAATAATAATAATAAAGGGAATATTTTGTTTATTGAAAAGAATAGACAATACCATTCTTAACTCTTTTACTACTTGTTGAGCGCAAAAACGCATTTGAAAGATTCCTCCCATATAACATCAATATTCTTTGTTAACATATTTACTCAGATCTGAAAGTATGGGTTTTATTTTTATTAAAATAAACCATTACAAATCGACTTAGCCAACATTACTGCTGGCTTTAACTATTGTGTTCAATAATCGGTCACTTTTTCTAAACAGATCCACTCTTCTGACATTCGTTTTTATTGTAATATACACAGAGCATTAAAAGTGCTAAGACATTTCATGCAAACATTTAAATATAATATAACATTGGTAAATGTATACCACCAGTTATTATAATTTATTATATTATAATTTTTTCTCTGTCTCTCACATATTTTGCTTGAAAACTGTGGAATACAAATGAGGGAGAGGTTTTAAATTGTATGGACATATTTTGTTAATGCAAATCCTTAAAATGCCTTTCAGCATTCTTCATTCCACCTTTATTTATGGCCTTATATTTATCTTTTTACACCTTTATTTATGTGAAACATTTGCGAAACATTAAAAACAATTAAAATAAAACAAACAACTATAACATAAAAACTACTTAACATGTAAAATCAATGGGTGTGTTCATCAGTATCAAAAATTCTTGATGGAGCAAAGTTTGGTGTATTGTTAGTTTTGAGTGGTGCACAAAAAGATTTCCTCTGTAGATAATATATATATATATATATATATATATATATATATATATATATATATATATATATATATATATATATCATGTACATTTTAAACTTATTGGTGTTAATATGAATTATTAAGTTAGCAGTTAACACAAGTAAAATATTTTACTTATAGTTTATTGGGCTTTCAAATATAAGTCGAGTAAAAACATGTTGTTGGATAGTATCTGGTGGTGCTAAGTTTACATGTGCTCAATATATACTCTGTTTGAATTTATTCTTATGATAGCAGGTATATGACAGCAAATAACCAGAATATGTGCAATCACAAAAAACAGGTCTGGTAGTATGTTAAAACTAACTTTATTTAAACTAATAGATTATTAAAACAAAGCATTCTGTACAAATCAAAGAACAGTTTTAATCCAGTAAAGTGGAGTAACATCCATGGTAATTAGCACGTATAATTTATCAATTTCTTAATGCATTTGGGCAGTGGCCTGAATAATGTGCTGGTACTGACCCTGGCAGCAGGAGATAAAACAGACAGCAACCTGTTATTTATAATCACACTGTAGATAACTAATGTCATCAAGCTTGAAATCAACTTATTTGAAAAGAAATCTGTCCCGCTGCAAGCCAAATAGATTTATTTATTTCTCTCTATGGCGTTATTAATTCAGGCGTGTGTATTTATGAGAAAATACCTGAACATGCTCAGGCAGGGAATGGCAAAGATATTTATATGGCCATAAATCAACAAGCTGCAGCCTGAAAATGAAAAATAAATACAAAAATCGAACACATGTGTGTATACGTCTGTAAAAACCTTTTTTATAAGATGTTTTACTTTATTATTCAACTTTCCAAGGTAAAGCAGAAATAGTTAGATAAAGATTTGCCACACATAGTACAAATGTCCAGTCAAAGTCAACATTTTTCCGCATGCACACTTAAAAAATATGAAGTTGTACTAAATGATTGAGGTGCAGGCCTGTGATGTCAAAAGCAAGACAAAGCAAATGCTTAGGTTAAGGTCACCAATGACTCTTACACAGGATTGAAAGTGTCAAGATATTTGAGCACAGCCGTAATAATCAGAATGGCTGTTGCTGAATACAGCGACAGGTGCAGGAGAGACTCTGTGCTTAGTCCAGCCAAATGCCTGTGTGTGCATGAAATCACTGTGTCAACATTTAATTCATGCTTCTGAGCGGAGACTGTGAGACAAATTACAGCACTGGGTGGGACTGCCAATATTAGCTCAAGCAGCATCCGCTTCCAAAGTTGCTAAGTGGTCATTGGTTGACCACTGAATTTCCTCTCAATGTATAAAACTCTATGTTCAAGACCTATGTAGTAAAGACAAATATTGCCAAAATGTAAAGGTTATAAATACTGTATAACTTAATTAGAAATGATAGAGACAATTAGATTACAAATCACACAATTATTTCTGCTGAACCACAGCACAATTGACACTCAAGTCAAAAGTTTTGGAGTTTGTATAGTTGAATGAGGATAGTAAGGACTGTTTGGTTGGCTATAAAACAGCACCCAGTAAACACTGGTCAGGACTATTGTCCCCGGTCAATGCACTTCAGGCCTTTCAACATGTTGCCAGGCGACTGGTTCAGTTGACACAGCGATGCTGGCCTGAGCGATCAATCCCTTCACATCTGTGCATTTGCTGTTGTGAGTGGGCAAATGCCAATGCTTTGTCTCATGAAGAGACCTCCAGTGAGAAGGACGGCACTCTTTTGTGCGTGCATTAAAGTTTGGACTTTACGGCACACAATGTGGTTGATGTCTGCTCAATGTGGAAAGACTCGCAATGTTTGGAGTTTCCCTCCTAATTTAAAAGAACCAATGATCAGATGGGCAAACAATAAACTGAAACCAAAACCAAGTAGTGGAATCTTCACTTTTAACAGTAATATTTGAAAAAAAACATTGCAGTGCTTAAAAAAATAAGAAGCCCTAAAGGATGAGTTCATTTAGTGAAAATATTTACTGAGAAAATATCAGATTTTGATCTGATAAGATGGCGCCAGTGACCCTCTTATATCACAAGATGACTGACAGCTTTCTTAAGATTTAAGAGCCTCCAGCTCAAAGTGAGCGGCTCCACTAATGTCAGAAACTGGTTCCTAAATAAGTCTAGGTAAATATTAAGTTCAGTTCAGTTACACTAGTAGAATCCTAAATTTTGTGAACATCTTAAAGAATTTTATGTAACGTAACACATTAATCTCATTTTTCAATGTTAACAATGTCACTCAGAAGGAAGGTAAAACCAGTTAATATCCATTGCTGGTATATGGACAAACAACTGGTAAGCAGTTGCACTTTAATATGATAACTTCATGTTTCTCAAAAACAATAAAATGATTAAGAGTCCAGATTAACTGAAGCTCTTGTCTGAAGCTAGAGGGCAACTTCAGCTCTCAGGCGCTGTTATGTTGTTTGTGTGAATGTAATTATATGGTTGTGTGAATTTTTTAGAGTTCTGCTGTTTCCCCTGCAGCCGTTGAGTGACAGCTTGATTTAGGCCGAGCAGGAATCTTCAATGTTTCTCATAAACTAACACCTCTGTGACACTTCAAAGGCTAAGACACACCTGAGGTGTGAGAGGGCACCACACTTCTGTGGGGTTAGGGCACATGTAGGGGGTGGGTGTGGATTGCTGAGGTCAGGTGCTGCTTCAAGCTTTGAGTAAAAGATTTTTGAGAATCCCAAAGATTGAACAAACAAGGTCTCAAGAGCCTTCCGTAAAGTCAAGACAACCAAATTTTGAAATTGAAGTATTAAATTGGTAATGTCCTTCAGTATTAGATACTTGCAACTGGGATCACTCTTTCTAAAATCAATAATTGCAAATACTTATTGCAATAATAAATGCATTAATTAAAAAAAATTTAAATAATAATGCAACAATTTATTATGAATGACATTAATTAACAATGTACACTACCATTATAATTTAACACATTTTTAAAATAAGGTCTACATTAATAATAGTGTAAAATTAAGTGTAAAAGTAATTATTGTAAATTGCAAACAAGTGTTCTCAACTCACAAACTAAACACAGACTTCTTTGAGGTAAAGAAAGCATTAAAATTAAAGTTTATTTTGAGCAAAACTGCTATCTTGGAAATGACTTCTCCAAACTCTTATTGGAAAAGGAAGGAAGAAAGAGAACATTTTCTGCTGGCTCAAAACAACGGCTTGACTTTCTTTGATCTGCTTTAAATCCTTCTCAATGTCAGGAGCCAATAACTGACCTTTTGTATTAGGGATTATCTAATCTAGGCTTTGTTCACATTAACTTTGTTCTATTGTCACTGTATTTGCAAAGTCAATGAGAAGATAATTTGTAAATAAGTAATGTACTTTGAACTGCATGAAATGATCCAGCTTAGAGAATTTCCAGCAAACTGTTAGCAAGCTAAAAATTCTTTGACATTTTGAACACATTGATAGAGGAATATCTTTCATTCAAAAGGAATCTGGGCTGACATTTTAAGTTATGTGCTATGCGAAATCAAGACATTATGAATATTTCCTTTTGTATAACTGTCTGTGCCGGGGCCTCCGAACATGATTGTGAACAATGGAGGGACCCTTGAGTGAAATAACTGAGATCACGCCTTATAAGATGTTAAAGTGTGACTTTACATTAAAGATGATATATGTGTATGGACGATGACTGACACCTGGATGGGCAGGAACTGGTGTCTCGATTTCATACAGGTGCGTGGCCTGAAGAGAAAAGGAGGGCTCATGATGGTGGAAGCACTTAATGTATGGGTAAATTACTCAAGCCTCGTAAAAACATTGTCACTAAATAAGGGTCAATTTGATTGTTACCTTTTAGCCTTCAGCCCATAATCACACAATGAATGGAAGAAACTGAACTGGTCCTCATTCCACAGAATCCATGGCTGGAGAGTGATTCAAAGATCTTGAGGTATTAATATTTTCAAAATAAATTTAACCCTTTTAAATGTCCTATATATACTGTGTATGTACAGGAATGTTAACATTTGGTACCAATATGTAACTTTGAGGTTCTGATATTTAAAGTTGTATGTTTTGAAAGTGTGGTGCCAAAGCTTTTACCAAAATGCCCCAAGAAAATCAATAAATGTGTAGAAATCAGCATTAAAACATCAATTCACAAAATAATGTAAATCTGTGAAAGCATAATTAAGACTTTCAACAGACACTTAAATAATATGCTTTCATCATCTTCGTAGTTTCAAATGAACTTCCACTAAATTCGAAATGTTTATGCCTTAAACCTTTTGTCAGCGATTCATGACTGCAGGATTTTAGCCGTACAGTGCTGATAATTTAACATAACAAGCAAACACCACGGTTCATTTTTCCAACATACATAGTGAAGTACAGATGGACACAAAAGCCTACTGTACCGCATGCTAGCTACTATTTAGGTCAAAGTAAATCACACAGAACAAGCTCTAGCTGAATGAATGATTTATTCAGGCTGGGGCAGCTGATTGCTGTGACAACAGATTGCCTCCTGGTAAAGTTCCAGTACAACAAACAAAACTTCATGCAACTCATAAAGCATCTGAATCATGACACAGTGTTTACACAAACTTCTGACACTTTAATTATACGATCGTTTTTAAAGTTTACATTTTGACCTGCAATGTGAAACGGGGCTGTGGATCAGTTCAAGGTTTTGTGAATTCAGATTCTTATTTCTGAATGTTTGAGAAATTCTGATGGAACTGTTCTTTATTAAAGACCTTGCGATTATGAATTACTCAATGTAGTTGTTCCAAACCTGTATTCATTTCTTTGTTTGGTTGAACACAGACAATGATTTTTGGGTGAATGCAGTTCTTTGGTCCCATTGCATCCCATTGTTTGAAAAACTACATTGAAAGTCAAAAGAACCACAAAACCTTTTAGTATCCTTCGTTCTTCATAATATCTGATTCTGTGTTCAACAGAACAAAACATTTACAAAAAAAAAATAATTATGGTCGTCAATAGGCTCCAAAAAATCATTGCTGTTACAAGCATTTTTCCAAATATCTTTCTCTGTGTTATCTCTCTGTATCAGAACAAAGAAGTGTCAACAAATTTGGAAAATCTCAAAGGTGAGTAAATGATGACAAATTTGAATTTTTGTATAAACTATTTCTTTAATTGACCTTTTAAAACTATTATTAGTTTTAGTAATCATAAAACTAATTGTGTTTTAATTTAACTATGTTGCAAAATGTAAAGCATTTTTGGTAAATAAAGTTGTGTTAAAGTGTGCTATAGTCCATAAATAAATAAACAATACAAATACTAATACAGTATTAAACCCGCTAAACCTAGGCAAAAAATGATAAAATATTATACATTTAAATATCTTTGAATTGTTCTATTTTCACAAACTGGTTTTGTACTTAAAAATTCTATTTTTACTCAAAATGCACCATGAATAGAGGAAAAATATATCTAGTGAAAGTACATTTGTAAAATTTTATGAGTCATGATAGAGTACTATAAATGCATTATGCAAGTCTTGTCAAAGTGTACATAGTTCATTGATGGTTAGACACAAGTACAAGCCAGGACAAGAAAAATTTTATTTTCAAACAACAATCTTAAAAAAGCTGAACTGTTTCCTAAAATATTCTTTTAAAAGTTAGACAATGCTTCTTCTAAGAAACTTAACCTAATTATTTCTAACCAATATCGTCTTTCACATTGCTTGGGAGAACATTTTGATGCCCCTCTTTTTTAAGAGTGCAATAGGCAAGTACTCCATTGCTATACTGTACACACAATGTTGAAGGCGTCAGGGTCATGGCCCTCACTCCTTAATCATTAAAACACCCAGAAGGACCAAAACTCAAAACAACAAGACACAGTTACAAGGCAAAGATTAGGCTGGAGGAAAGCCATTTATTGAAGAAGAAAAAGAGTCCCACCATTGAGCTCAGTGGGATTGAAGAGGGGGCGGTGACAACATCACATTGTGTATTGGAGTGGTAATTCAGAGCTTGGTGGTCTAATGCGCTTGTGAAGCACTTTTAATTTCCCAAGTTTGCGTTTGAAAGGAACAACGGGTAGCTTTTCTTTGCAGGTAGCTTTGAAGTTTACAAGAGGTTCTGACTTTAGTCAGACCACTGAGAAGACACAGACAACAGAACTTCCCTCATTTTACTTGACCCTGTTAACAGGTAGAAAACTGTACCCCTGTCTGTTTGTGTTGAAGTTTTAAGGTGGATCTAATGTATATGTAGAATTGAGTTGTTTATTGAAAAGTTTTTTATTAGATATTTATAATAATATATGTAAAACAAAAAATAAATGGAATAATAAAAATTCTGTATTGCACAAATGGTGTGTTATCATTTTTCACACTCTTTAGAATGAGGGAAATAAATTTGAAATTCAGTATAATAAACAAGGCTAGTGAGTACATCTTTACTGAACACTATGGCTTGTCTCCCCATCTAGTGGTCAGAAATGCCTTTTTTAGCCACCACAAACTGGAACCAACAGAACTGTTCTATCCAGATGAATCATGGAAAGACAAAAAACAGATATAAAAAATTATAATATAGTGCATGTGAAAGGCTGTGTTTCTAGTTCATTTAATGCATCCATGTAATATAAGCAAATAGTACATTAGAATTAAACTACATAAATTTAATTTAATTTAATTTAATGGTAGACTAGAAAAATCAGCGGTCTCCTGATCTAATGAATTTTATTTATTTTTTTTGTAAAGAAACCACCTTTTGACACACCTACCTCGCTGAGAGTGGAAAATAAATGGAGTGTGTTCTTTACATGCCATAATTCTTTCAAGTTAAACAACCATAAAGGCTAAGAACTCTGACCTTCACCATCTAACTAAGCAAGAAAAGCCAATGATGTGTGCAAGGCCCCGCTCTCTCGTCATATACTGATTATGATAAAATATGTCTCAGCCTCACAAAAAAATAACCGTATGTCATCTGTGACAACATGGGGCTAGTATTTCAACACACCAAAATTTCTTTGGCACCTGATTTTTCCCCCTGTTAGTTGTGAAGCGCAGAGAACAAGGGTAGAGTTTTTTTTCATCAGACATTGAATTTATAAAAATATATTTTGTATTACCCTACACCTGAAAAACTGTATTTCTCAATTGCATTTAAATGCTTAAAATAAGAGTATAACAAATCTTTTTTTTTTAAAGTCAGTGTTTGTGTCATCATTAATTCAAGTAGTAAGTCAAACAAAACCCTATTGTTTTCCTAAGACAAACCCCCTTTTATAAAAAACAGCATCTTAATATGTATCCCACATTTTTATTTTAGAATTTACTTGGTTAACAAATAACTGACAGACGGACAATGCCCATAGCTCTACGAAGCCTTTCCAACAGCCTTTGTAGAAGAGCCATGATGCAGAGAATGCCATGCCTGTCGAGGTTCCCCTCAGGCCATGCCTCCTTCTCCATCACTGCCATATGTTTGCATACTTACACAAACATATGAGCTTAGCACCCTGTTTGGCTCTCTTACTATGTATCATTAGCCAATTGGCAGGAAAAGATATTAATCTCAACGTGGCCCAATTTATCTGCTTGGTGCATTGTGTTTAATGGTGAATTGTGTTGTTTTATAATAAACAAAGATGATTTTTATCGCGTAAAGATAATAGACTTTTTTCTGAATATGACTGCTTAAGGTAAAAATAAAATAAAAATATGAATGAGGACGAGAATGAGAATCGCAATGTGCCGGGATCTAACAATGGGCCTGGTTTTGAGTGCCTGATGTTTTATTCACTCCTTCTGCAGGAAACAAGAGGATCTTCTTTCATTATCGAGGGTCATTTACAATACCATAACGCATTTTGACGCTAGGGGAACCGTCCCATGATAAATTCTTTGCCGTGCCCTTCACAGTTGTCGTAGCAGGACCATAAACAGCATTTATAATAATCTAGCTGGGCTGCGCAGCCGCTGGCTGATTAGCATGCAGAAGACAAGAGGAAGAGAGAAGTGACAGAGGCCACAGAGCTTATTGATATATCTTCATTGTTCTTCAACAGAAACACACAACCACTGAGATTTCTGATGGTAAAGATTATTTTAATGTTATAACATTATTATAACATGTTATAACCAAGAATAAAATACACTTAAAAATATATTATAAATAAACTTAAAAAACTGATAAATATAATATAAATAAATATAATCACATTTTATTGAAAATATTTCTGCGGTATTTGTTTTATATTATATTTATATAAAAAACTCAAATATCACTTAAGTGTCTTGAGTATGATAAATATCTATTTACCATGTTTAAGACACAGAGCTGAATTACTTACTGAGCAGCTCAAATTAAGCAGTTAAAATATAAGAAACACGTATGTAAAATAATCATGTAAAATCTTTCACGTTCTTTACAAATGAAATAATCAAATCAAATGACTCTCATACAGACATATCTTACTTTATTTGAGCTTTCATAGTCAACAAAACTCTAAAAATAATATATGTATTGTGAAAAGAGAGAAAATAAATTAAAAGGAATTATAATACACTCACAAAACTCACAAACTACTTTTATTCATATTAAGCTATTATAATACTTGCTTATAATAAAGGACTCTTATTAGAGTTATGATAATCCATTCATGAAAAGTTTAATGTTCACCTAAGCATTTCCTGAGATGTTACTCTGTTTGTTGTGGGGACACTGTTTGATAAAGAAAACAAAAGGACGAAAAAGTAATTAAGTTCAGCAATAAAATCTCAAGCATCATAACACGCAACATTAAATGTCCATCCAACTCCATCAATTACTTCAACAATCGCACACTCTTGATCCACCTCAGATCAGCACAAGCTTATAAACTCCTGCTTATCTCACTCGCAGATTCAGCAATCTGAGCCTGCCCCATTTAAAGATACAATAAAATGCAAAACAATTCACTTAACAATTAATTATCTGTATTAAGTTAAACCTGTAGATGTGGAGTCACTGAGTTTGTTTCTGTTTTAACTGGCAGTATATAGAAACTTAAATGTTTTCCATGTTGATCTACTCAGATACCTCGATTCGGCCAAGAAAGCTCACTTAAACGTGTTCTTGACCTGTTCTTGAATATGTTTTTGTTTTTTTAAAAATGGAAAACTTCTTACAAATGTGTGTACTTAAGTGTACAAAAGACTAGAGAATGTTTTTCAAATTTGCCTGGGAAGGTTTAAAAAGGAAAGCTTTAATGGTAAAAGACATTCTTTGTCTTAAGAGTACAAAACCGCACAGCTTAAATGAAAGAAATGTTACATAAAATATTAGAAACAAATAATACATGTCAGTTTTCTTCGACAAAGAGTAAGAGAGTGGGACGGATCCTTTGCTCCGCATAAGTTGACTTTGTTTTTCGAAGGAAGCAGGATTGTTCACTGTGGCAGGGCATTTATCTTATATTCATCAAAGGCCGCACACATAACTGTCAGCCGTACTTGTTTGATTGTATAAATAATTGAAGTCATTAGGGACTAAAATTGTTTTAGGCCTAAATCTGTTGTTTACTGATAGTGTGTGTGTTGCGGCACCAGTGCCGTGAGTGTGTTTGGATTTGAGAGAATGGAGGAAAGAGAGAAAGAGGGGAACTCACCCAGGGCGGAAGCGCTTGGCGCGGAAATGAAAGCGTCTCAGTTTGCTTGCAGTGAGTGAGTGAAAGAGCTTGTGTGGCCACAGGGCAAACCCAAGTCCCAACCGAGCACTCAACACATCATCTCCAGACAGAGAAGCATCAAACAAGCCATCTGAAATGAGAGAGAAAATAAAGATGAAGTGAAAGCCAAAGCTGTACAAGTCTGACAATTGTTTAGATGCTTAACAAAAAGAAGGAAATTTAGAAAAAATTACTTCTGGAAATTACACATTTTGAAATAAAATTTGTACAGTTGGATATGTCAAGTCCCTCGTCAAAAGGTATAAAGATAATTAATGTGTTTAACACAAACAGGCCAAATGTCATGGATGTGACATTGTTAGTCAAAATTAAAAACTTGAATTGGTATTGATTGTCAATACATCAGTCGAGGGAACAGAAAAATATCCATGAGCTTTCGTTTCAAAAGAGAGGATGATCAATGTGTTGAATGCGACAAAAATGAAAGCATGTTGTTAAGAGCCAACGCACTTTGTGGGATTTCTGTAAATTAAAACAATAAAACAATTCATGTGCAAATTTTTGAGGACTGTGAACCTTTATGGATTTAAAAAATTGACATCTGACATGACAGTATGGTAAATAGATTAAATATATTTATTTTTATTCGTTTATTTAAGTTCTTTATTCTTACAATGATCTCCAAAAAAATGTTGTCGTCCATATTAACCTGTATAACTTACTTTCTTAATCTCTCAAATTTACATATTAAAAATTTCATGAGAGTTAGTAAATGAAGACATTTATTGCTTTTGTTTTGTAACAGTGGACTTAAGAGTTAATTTAAGTTGTTAATTCTAAATAGTTCTTTAATAGTAAATAGTTTCTATTTTCATGGATCCTATTCTTTTTAGATAAATTTTGATCATCTAAGCATAATTGTTTGTCATATATTTTACAGAAAATTCTTTGTCTTTCATTTTATGTGAAGCAATACCCTTGGTTTGAAATGCTATGTAAATAAACTTACCTCACATTACCTTCTTTTATTCAATATTATTGTTTAATAACTATACAGAATATCTCAAACAACAAAATATTTGACCGCCAATTCTTTCAAACAAGTCATACTACTCCAAAGAATTCTATATTTGTGGAATGTGCCTCTCACCAAATGTTTACCAGAAAACCCTTCCACCTTGTGCTAAATACACCTCATAAATGATGATGATGAGCGGTTTTAAACACAGCTGTGTGAAACACAGAGGCCTTAGGACTTTACTCTGTTTGACTTGACATCTGTCAACATAACATACAAGAACTCTTTTCTTTTTCAACCTATATAAAAGATCTGACAAAAACTCATTTCTGTGTCCTTTTGCTCTAGACCACGCATTCCTAAAGCATTTTATCCGTCACAACTGCCAAACAAAAGAAAAGGAATCATATATTCACCTGAGAGCTCTTTAAGTGCATGTTTATGTTCATAACAACCAGTATAGATATTCCTGTCTCCAAATCAATTTTCAGCACCGAGGGTTTGACACGCTCAAGAGAAATCAACTTCTCAAAAACTAGAGCAGCATTAAGAAAAATACAAATTTGATATGAACAAACCACGTGAACTTAATGCAACCTTGTCTATAAATTATACATGCAATCTGCCAAAGGGCTACGTGTCAACAGAATAGGGGTCCATGACAGAATCACAGCATCTATATGTAAAACAGCAGAGGCCAACACAATGAGCTGACTGCGTAAGTCTAAAATAAACATAATAGGATTCATCTTCCCCCAGACCGTCTGAGCCATATTTATTACTCTTCTTAGAGAAAATAAATCGGTTCTATTTATTGTGTTTATGATTACCAGATCTTTCTTCTTTATTAATAGGATATACGGACATAAATGATTTTCTGTGTGTGGTAAAGAGAGAAAAAGGTGCCTTCATGTTCAGATAATAGTGTCACATATTGCTCTAACAAACAGACAATAATGTAATGTCAATAATGTAACTTTGCCCTTTTTCCATTCTATCCAGACCCTATCTTCTGTCCGGTATGTGCAGTCAATCAGACGATTACAGAGAGGGATGAGATCCCCTGGCTGTCTTCACCCTAATTACTCAGCTAAATAATTGAAATTAAAATAGCCACAACATCCAACAACTCAAGGATGGGACGGTTCACCTCTGATAGCACACTCGCATCAATAATCAGATTATCAGTGGGCCATGGATAAACAGAAATAGCTGGCTACTTTAGCGGGTCGCTATTAACTCATCTCCAGGGTAATTTATGTCCTCTGCCTCCTAATAAGACTCTTGGCAATATTATTCTAATTATATCACTCCAATCAGCAATATTGCATGTCTGGCCTCATTTACATTTGCCAGCGCTTTGTCTTTTACACTGTGAAACTAATTCGATGAGATGTGTAACGCTGACATTATATCTGGCCTGTCGAGTTTGGCCAGCTCGACTCTTCCAGTCCATTAGAACCTCTGTGCGGAAGTGTGTTGCGCCCCGACGATTGGTTTATCTCTGTGCACATGACTGATTGATCAGGGTCTACAGGCACAATTGAGTTTGCTTCTAATACAAATATGTGTTTAGATCTCTGTGGGTGTGCCGGCGGGCTTCTCCACACACTGGCCAGTAACAATATTGGCGATCAGAAACTATTTTTATTTGAAATGTTTGTTATCTGCATTGTGAATATATCAAAAATTTATAAAAACATTGACATGATTTCATTCTGAAATTTTTTTACTGATTTTGAAACAACATGAGGGTCAGTAATTAATTTTTTTTATATCAGTGGGAGTAATTAAACATGAAACTACTAATCTAGGCATGTCATATTAAAATATTGATAAATTAATTAAATCATATCATAGACATTTTTGAAGTATCTGCAAACATCGTAGGAAAACAGCTATTGTGTCGTATTGAGATGAAATGTCTGATTTACACCCCTATCATAAACCATTACCAAGTAGATAACAAATATAGAAAATTTAGATTTATGAACAAATTTAACAAGCAAAGTGTGTAGAAAACATGTGGAGGGGAACAGTGGAGAGCAGTGATGACAACATCACACATTCTGATCACACTTCCATCCCTGCTTCTGAGGAATGACATTAATCTGGAAGATTAAAAACTGTCACCTCTGATGATTTACTACCATCTTACTTAAGAAAACACACTGCATGTTCTCTGTTCTCTTAGACTGTGATCATAGCTCCATAGTTGACCTGAGGTCAGTAGGGATGTGCAGTAACTATCTGTAGGCTTCATAAGTAAAA
Organism: Triplophysa yarkandensis; assembly: GCA_033220385.1. Classification (NCBI taxonomy): domain Eukaryota; kingdom Metazoa; phylum Chordata; class Actinopteri; order Cypriniformes; family Nemacheilidae; genus Triplophysa; species Triplophysa yarkandensis. The sequence continues at coordinate 21,280,884 of CM065654.1, read as the reverse complement.
AAGCATAAAGATGTTAAAGTACCCTTTATAAACCTGGCCAATGGTCTTCTTCATGAAATACCTCATCTATATAAGAAAATTTTGACATGCATTACCCTAAAGTTGTATAAAAGATGTATAATTATCCTAATTCTGTTAAATGTTCAAAGGAAGATATTTGAAAGAATATTTCTGGGGCGTCACTGACTATCATAATACATTAACAAGTAGGAAAAGTGCCACAAAACTTCTTTTCTTTAATTCTTCAGAAAATTGTCATAATATCATGGCTTTTCTATGATAGTTGAGAAATCTCAGTTGGTAACATTCCTCCAAATATCATTCTTTGTGTTCCAATGAGCAAAGAAATGCAAACTTGAGGATGAGTAAATGATGGAAGAATTTTCATTTTTGGGTGAACTCTCCTTTAAAAGCTAAATGAATCCTATTTTGAGTGCCAGAAGAAGGCCAGAAGAATTAACTGTGAGAATGAGAACTTATCTGGAGTGGATTTGTATTTTTGAATCTATGAATGTTACACAGTAATTATGCTACACATGAAATTCAATGGACTTATAAATGGAATAAAAACAACGCCACAAATACATAGCTTCAAGATTTCATCAAGATTCATGTCTCACGTCACGCTTTTAGTGGGGTTAATAGTGCAAATGAATTAACTTACCTTGGAGCCTAAAAATCACATGACTTAACTATAAATAGTACCTTAAATTAAATGTTGATGATTTAGAAAGAAAGAGGCAAACACGACCTGATGACCTGTGATCCAATGTGAGCGCTAACAGAATTCTACTATCGCTCTCTAGTAGCTGTTCTCTATTTGATTTATTTAGAATTTCATGGGAACCACTGTTTGTACATTATTTTCTGGTCAAAATCCCATCGCATTAAGTTGTTGTTATAAAGTACCTCCATAGAAATACTTCAAATAAGAATCTTAGAATCATTCTGTCATTTCTCTGATAAATAACAAAAATAATGATGTGATGCATAATGTTGGCAAACTGTCGGAGAAATGATTGTTTTATTATATATACATTTATAAATTAGGTTCAAATCAAATATGGATACAATCAAAGGCCTGTATGTTGACATCTTTACTTTTTTGAGATTGAGGAAAAGTAGTGCAGCTGTGACATCTAGTGGAGACTTAGCCAAATAACTGAAATTATATACACTGAAAGTTCAGTGTTAACATAAATGTTTTTTTATTAATGATAACATTTAAACATCTTCACGATTATTATAACTTTACAGATATTTCTTCTGATTTCATCTTATGTGATCTAGTGTTGTTTCAAACTGAAACATGAAAAGACAAAAGCCTGCCAATAATACTGCACTGTTGAATAATAAAGCATTTGGAAGGTCTTTACATTGGGCCATCTTCATCTTGAGAAATTGTGTTAATCATCTCCAGCACAGAGATTCAGAAGAGCTCTCTGGTAATCACCTTTAGTTTGTTCCTGAGAAAAACAAGATCATCAGAAAAATTCAATGCTTCATAAAAGCATGTTTGAGAATAAGGAATAAAAAAGAGAGGGTGAGAATATACACAAAGAAGAAGAGAAAACTGGCTATTTACTGAAATTGTCTGGTGCAGAGATTTGCCAAAATTGCTCCTGAACTCTGCACGGATTTTCTTGAGATCAACCTCACAGCGGGAGACCATGATGCGAGTCACTACTTTGTCCTTAATGCTTTTACCCTACGGACATTAGAAATGAACAATGTAGGCAAACATGAAAGATTTCTTTATGTGAAAGCAAACAAACACATGGCCTTTGCAAACGTGGACCTTGAGAGTATTGAAGTTACTTACCTTCATGGCATCATTGAGTCTGCTGGCAAAATATAGATGTTTGTTTTCCAAACACTCAACTGAGGAAAGACAGACAGAAGTGGATCTTAGAAAAAAAATCTGTACAATTTTGAGTTATAGATGTGACATAGGAGGGCTCTGAGAATATAATTGTTACAAGTACACTGAACCAATAGTTTATATTATACAAAACCCTTGCTTATAGTGTTTAAACATCAGCAAAATATCTGTCTTTGAACAAGTTTTCGATTTTGTAAAGGGAAATAAACCTCTGTTATGGATGTGACAAAAAAGACACTGACAAAAAAAGATTTCTGTGAATTAAAATGTTCAAACCAGAACCAACAACATCCAACAAATAGAGAATGGATGCCTCTTCATAAAACATAAAACGATAACTATATTTTAATTTTCATCTGTCAGTGTGTAAGCAAAAAGTACTGAAATACATCCCCCTACCTGTAACATTTTTCCATACAATTGTGATTTTGTTAAATATAAACATGAAGCATTGATTCCCCAAAGAAAGACAAAAGGATAGAGTGATTGGGTCAGTGGGCATGACTGTGCCATCCAGGTATCTACATGTATTCTGACAGTCGGGTGCCAGTGTAATGTGTTACAGATGACTGACAGGTACCTAGTGTGAGAAAGGATTTCTCCAGATCGCCCTTCACTTCTTTTCGAATGCTCTCCTTCATGTCATATGGAGAGTATCTCTTGTACCTCTCAAACACTGAGAAAAGGGCATTGGGATTACGAGGTGCATTTTTATCTTATTACGTTATTATGTTGCTTTAAATGCCGCAAAATTTCTGTATCACCTTTCTGCAGGTGAGGGACACTCCTCTCCGAGAAAATGGATATCCAGGTGGTCACGTCGGTTCCTTTTCTCTTAACTCCAGCATCATACAGGGCCTGATCAATGCCAGAATGTACAACATTATCAAATATAAGGAGCACCATTTATACTATTTCAATTTATTGGAATAAAATGTAGGGTATGAATACTGTTTCTTAATCACGAATTCATGTTAAGCAAATATGTTCAATATGCCATCAGCAATGGTTCACTCACTCTTGCATCATTGTCAATCTTCTCATAGTCCACCACATTACTGGGCAAATCTCTTTTGGCCTGTAAACAGAAAAAAAATATATGATTATGAAGATGAATGCAAAATATTTATGTTGCATCCTGGAGCAACTCTTACAAATAACTAAAGTTTTAAAGTAAACAAATACGTATTCTTACGTCTACCTGTACAAGGGCCAACAGCAGCTTAGCAACATCTCCAGATGTGTCTCCAGCTACATCCTTTTCCAATTCCTTCTTAAACACTGCAAAAATAGAAGAAAATGTATAGTATATCCGTATAAATAACTGTGTATCTGTTTTAAATGCACTTCAGTGGTTTGAAGGACCACTCACTTTCTTTATAAACCTTTTTAATCTCCATCAGCTCCTCACTATTGCGGGAGCACACAATCTCAAATAGAGTCTCCTCATCAGTGCCCAAACCCTTCCAAACACAACACAACACACTGTCATGTATATGTTTATATATTGTACTGAAACAAATTTTACTTCCAATGACAACATCTGTAAATACTGTATAGACTATATATGACAAGAAATGTAGAAAACAAGAAATGTAGCTGTGCATACTGATACAGGAATACAGTTGAATTCAAATATACCTTCATTGAAGCCTTTAATTCAGAGGCATCAAACTGCACTGTGCTCTTCATTAACCCCAGTATCAAAGTCTCCAAAGGGCCAGAAAGCGCTCCCTTCAGGGCACTAACCAAATCCTACAACACAAACAGACTCATGTTGTTTGGGATGCTGATAAACATGAATTTTCAATGACTATTATTAAAAACAAAGTACAGTTCACTCTTAAGAATAAAGCTTCCTAAAATGTTCTTTTGCAGAAAATTGACATTTTGTGTAAAGGATCTGTCCCCCTTTTTAAAGCACTACCGAAGCTGTCAGAGGACAAAGATTTTGTCAAAGTTACGCTTCTTTGCTGAAGGAGATATCATATATAGAGAACATGTTTGAAGGGCAGTTTGTCTGTAGAATCATTGCGAAGACTTCTGTGTAAAGTATGTAGATAGATATAACTCATCCTAAAGTAATAAAAACATAACCGTTTATTATAAAAGGGTTTACAGCTCCGCAGACATAATTATTTAAATTATATCATATTATATTATATTAAATAATCATGAGATCATCAAAAAAATTGCAGGTTGCATCTTTATGAAGTTTTTCTAAATGTTATTTGGGGGACCCAAAAATAGTTATTTTATGGCCTAGCTTTATTTTTAAGAGTGTTTATTCAAGTAACTTTATCATCTAGATATAGGCCTGTATATTTGATTATAAAATGGTGACGGGTACCTTCTTTGCCCTTTTCTCATACTCAAATGCAATTTCAGTCCTTTGTGAGAAACTACGTCTTGTTAGAATGTCAATGATTGTCTGCTCATCCACGCCTAAATGAACAAACAAACAAAGGAATAAATGAAAAACATGAATGAGAAAAGGACTCAGAAAGAAAATTCTAAGTCTGAAACTATTAAAAACCACAGCTGGCATTTCATTTTCTTTCACACGCGCAGCTGTTGCATCCATGACAATGTTATTTAGCTTAACATTTTTCTACTATGAAGCACCATTACATCATAGACTGTAAAATCGTATCGTTACAGATACAGAAAACTCAAACATTTACAGACTGACTCATAAATTACAGTTACCATTAAGTACTCATTATCTTATGTCTATAGACAAAGTGGTCTCCACCCGTTGTAAAGATGTACCCAAGTCTTAACATTTTAATCACCATACATCCTGTTTAAGCACACAAATAAATGACCCAAGAGTACTGACTCCCATTTGGTATCTAAGCATTGGTGCACAAGCTTTACATAGAGACAGAAGTATCAAAGTGATAGTTCACCCAAAAATAATGAATAAAAATAAAAATTCTTCATTTACTCATTCTAAAGTTGTAGCATAACTCTAAACATATCTATGTCATCATATAAGCATTCATCTATGCGTATTTTTATGTTCAACCAAACAATTAAATGTTTCAGATTTTGAAATTACAGGGTGAGTAATACATGACAGAATTTCATTCCTTTTGGTCCCTCACCTTTGGTTTTAATAGCTGTTTCTATTCTGGCTGCATCCATGCCTGGATTAAAATCATAAACTGGTAGCACTGTCGGATATTTATGTTCTTTCTCCTGAAAATACAAACAAAATCAATGCAACTTCTGTAAATACAAAATAGAATATTCTAAAAAAGACAAACAATAAATGATTGTGTATGTTATTTTATCGTTTTACCCCTCCATAACTCAAAGTGAGTTGACTCAAAAACTCTGACACTAAAGCCATTCTCCTGCACAGTAATCCTTACTGGTGTGGAAATAGTCCTGTAGATGAAATAAGAGACAAAACCAATGTTTTTAAGTCTATGTTTAATGCAGCCTCTCCTAGTTTCAAAGGTCTATGTGATAGTTGTCATAAATAGATTGTAAGGCATTTCTCTCTGATAAAGGCGCTGCATTGACAGAATTTACACCCACATTTTTATTGATCTTACAGGTGTCTCCAAGAACATACAAACATAAATGTGAAGGGGATTGCTATGTTGTCTCTATGCAAGCCCTTTAGAAAAATAAGTTTACTTTAAGTGCAGTTTTGTAAGTATACTTTAGAAGGACAAGTATATGTTCAAATTTTCTTTATTAAGTAAGCATTCTAATATAAAAAAGTTTACTTCCCTGAGTTTAAAATAAGTATACTAATAGTACACTTCTATAAACATATTTTTCATAAGGGACAGTGGTAACTTCCTCATTTAGTCCAAAACAATAATAATGTTTTTCTATGCAGATAAGTTGAGTTTGCTTGTTAAAAGAGCAGACTGTTTGCTCAAACTTTGATCAAGTACAGCCTGATTCACACCCAGCACACATGAACGCATTCAAGCACACAAGCACAAAATTGAGATGCTTGAGCTCAAGACATAAGTAAAAGTAAATATTTAATAATATTCATATTTAATAATATTTGATTTGTTGGCAATAGAAATATGATTCTCAGAGGCCCATAAATCTTACCTGAGATGGTTGATGTGAAGTGGGAAACACTTCTCTCTGTGTCTCTCAGGATGAGATTCACCTCTTAAATGCTAATGATTCACTGTCTCCCTTCCAATCCCCTCCACACACCTTTTGTTATCAATTACTCACTTACTAGGGTAAATATTACTTTACTATGGCAACCACTTTCTGCAATGGTTACTTAGTTTCTTGTTATTTTTAAAAGAACGTGACACAGTGGACATCAATGCCATCAATGAAAATGATATAAAGAAAATGTAATACAGAGTCATACATACACAAAATACACTATTGGTTTACAGTAGTAACAAGAGATTAAGAACATTGAAATTGAAATACCTTCCTTGAGAATTTATGTCACTGTTTAACAAAAATGTTTAAAACCAAACCATACTGTATGATAAGAAATTACATATAGATCACATTATCTGTTAACCAATATTGATTGCTGACTTTGTCCGTTTTTTGTCATATATTGCGGTATATATTTACACACATGGAATACAGTGTAACTTGAATTTAATCAATACATTTATTCAGTACATTCATTCTCTGAGAAACCCTTGACCCCGATGTTGGTCCAGGTATAACATTCCTCAATGATTATTTCTTAAATTTTCTCAAGTCAAATGTAAGAAGGTTAGGTTTTTTTGTCATAAAGGGAAAGGTTAAACCACATGGTTTAAATGGAGAGATGTTTGCCTTCCCAACTATGTCAAATTAAATATAAAAGTGGGTTGAAGAAGATGAGAAGAAGTGAGATACTGGTTTAAGCAGGATTTAACAGATGAAGGGAAATTTTATGGAACACGTTGATAATAATTGTATAAAATGATGTGTGTGTGATTATAAAGAAAGGGGGTTTGGGAATATTCTGTACCAGAAGATATGAGGATTCCTTAGTTAGGCGTCAGTGTCCTGTGCTCACAGTCCTAACAGCAGTAATAAAAGTTTGGGTTGGGTTTTATGGCGAGGGCAGACAGCCCACTGAAATCCACACCAACACACAAAGCAGTGACCAAAAATGATATTAACCCTTTATTAAATAGGTATTAAAAGATGTATTTTAGCTGTGCTTAAATTATTAACTGTAATTTTTGTAAATAAAAAAAAAGGATTAACAAATATTTACAACTATATATTTTCTCGGTATGTGCTTTATTTTCTGACAGTATGTGGATGTTAGATCCCCTAAATTTTTATATCCTGCATTTGGCCTTTTTGTTAAACTCTTATGTCAAATAACAGAACTTGTCTTTTTCCACATCAGCACTACACATACAACCTGATGAGACATTCATAGCAATTGTACAACACATATATTTTTACTGTAGCGTTTTATATTATTTTATGCTAAAAAGACATATACGAAGAATATATTTTTAAGAATGTTTGTAACAGAAAACCTTTGGTCCCCATTGACTTAGACACAGATTTTGTGTCCATACTGGTTTATAATAAGGATTTATAATTTGGCTCATATATTCAAAAGAAAAGCAATCAGTACTTCATAGAACTTTTCATAATTTTTACATTTAAAGTATTGAGTATTGAGCTTTGTTGAAAAGAACAAAGCCAGTGACTGCATGTAAAGAAAAAGTAAGCAGTGAGACATTAGCTCTCTCTAGTGGACAACAAAAGCCAACAAAAAACATTTTAAGCAATCCATTGCAGATTATTGTCATTCATTTTTCATAAACCTAATACTAACCTAAAAAATTAAAACTAAATGATCAAAAAGTCCTCCTTATTTCTGATTTTTAATAATTCACAGTCTTGGCATCATTTATTTAAATTAATGAGTGTACTCATATTCTAATAAACCGAAGCAGCACAGCAAGAGAAACATTAGGACGATGAATTTCACCACAAGCCGTGGGATTTTTATTGTCATCAGCACGTTCAACACACTATTTGTCAATGTGTGACATGCGTCTTTAATAAAAGTAATTTAGGGGGTTAAACCTCTAAATACAAAAATCACAACATTAGATGAAAACTGTGTTTCAAGGAAAACAATACTTTAGCATTTTTGTACAGGTGTATATACAAAACAAACGCAAAATACCTCAAAGCAAACAAACAAACAAACAAACAAACAAACTTTGAACAAAACAATTGAACAGGAAGAAACAGGCTGGTTCTAGAGATCTACCGGAGGCTAGATCATGGACTCTGTTGGATTGCATTAAAACAAGAGCGTTTGTTAATATGTTAAAAATCAAAGATGGCAAAAATGTACAGAAAGTTTTTTGAGTACAAACTGTGATTGGTTTAAATGACTAGCATTACTCACAACTTAGCACATCATGGTGTGTAGATTACACAAAACATTTGGTCATTTGTCAGTGAAAATGACAACATTAAAATGGACTGTGTAACTGTGATAGTCTTGTTTGAACATGTATATAGAAAGAAGTGCTCATGCCCCCAAACCAAAGCCAGAGAAAAATACAATACTGCCTTAGTGATGGACATATAAAGGAAAATTTGCAAATGAAAGAAACATTCCAGGCCTCTGGACTAGCACACAGATAACACCAAACATTAAACATCTCATAATAATAAACAGCTGATTATTTATACTGAACCTTAACAATGTCAGAAATCAATGTACAAAAGAAATCGCAAACCATGTAAGTGCCGTAATAGTCCATTTATGGGTCACTGAAAAGTTAGATATTACCAACACAAACAGTGGATTTGTTTGATAAAAAGAAAGATTACACAGGCCAAATGAGGTCTCTGAAGAAATAGGAAGGAAATACATGACATGGGGAGCCAAACCAAGCAAATTTCAAATCCAACAAAAACACATAATGCATCGAGCTTTTCATGCAAATTTCATTCTCCAAACATGATTATGCCATGATTATTGCTTTCTGCTCAGTATTATTTTGGATTATTCTTCAATCACACAGCTGACCCTGATTCAAAAAGAGGACTGAACAATTTCAAAATATTTTGTCTTTTTATCCACCATCATTATTTTGCAAACATTACTACTGCCTTATTGCAGGTATGAACATGTTCATTCACCTCCTTAACTATAAAACAACAGTTTCCCTGAGCAGTTCCAATATACCCTTCGGTGAGGTCAGATATTTGATGGATTGTCTTTCACAAAACAGACACTATAACAATACTACATGTCAAGCAGTGCCAGCCCTTACAAAAACGTTAAACAGAAATGTTCGATTGAAACATCTATAGTAAGGTTATTGCTGTCCTTGTTGTGTTGGCGGCGTGCTCAATGCATCAAATTTGGTTTGTGTGTGCTTGTGTGTTGGTCGGGGCACAGAAGTGTTGACACAAAGATTCAACATCTTTTTTTCTTCAAGAAACAAGCTTGTGCACAAGCTGCAAAGGTAAGAAGAGTGACAACCGTTTCTCCTCTCCTCTTCCCTGATATGCTGCAGTACCGAGTGCAAAAAATACATCTCTGACAACCTCTGAATCAGTGACATTTCATATAAACTGCGGGATCCCCTGGAATGTGATCCCATCTGTCAATCATCTCTCTTTGATGGATATCTAAATACAGAATCACTATGGCACAACAGGGAGTCACTTAACAATCTAGACAAAGAGAGCTGGCATCAAACGACAGAAATGTAACAACACATGGAAAAACATTTCAGATCTCACTGATCTAAAACGGCAGCTTGTTCCGTCAGATTTTTATCGCAATTTGTTTTAAAATGGTTTATTGCTGGGAAAAACACAAAGTGCTACCTTTCGTTAGATTCTTTACATCATACATTGCATGATTTAGCTTACCACATAGAAAGTACATTTGCATGAGTGTATTTGAACTCAATTCCTCTGAATGTGCCATTTGATGACGAAACAAACCGGTCAATGTTCGACTACAATAGCGTATTAAGGGTTCATAATTTGAGTCGTATGTAAGTCCTGTTTTGTGTCCGTCTGTCTTCTCCGGGGGCCTCGGCAGTGGTTATGCCAATGATGTCCCTGCTGAATATCCATGTAGTGGAAGAGGTCAGTAAAGGGCAGTGCTGTGATGATAGCACCAACATGGGCTGTACATTGTGCCACCGGTGGAGAAAGACACTGACTTCAAGACGTTTATTTCCTGTCTATCTGTTCCAGACATCTATGATTTACCCCCTAGAACCAGTAGAGGGCATTACTGGGGTAGTAGGAAACAATGGGAGTGTCTTGTGCAGTCGGAACAGGACACTATAAGATAAAGCTATCGCATGGGGGAACACTCTGAAGCACATTACAAAATATGGGCCGGCACCCCGAGGACAGATTCTGATGTTTTCTCCTCTTCAGATCACACAGCTGTCGGGCGCTCGGCCTGAGGGGCGAGTTCAAAGTGCGGCTGGACTCTTAAGAAGTGCTTTGTGAAAAATGCAGTGTACATGATCCGAGGCTGAAGTGGGCTTAGGATTCTTGTCAGCATGTTAGTATTATCTCTCTTTTACAGTCTCTCTCTCAGAGTTTGTGCAGCATCAGTATGAGTCTCTTTCACTCTCTGTCTCTGTCTCTCTCTTTATCTCTCACTCTCAATCAGGCCTCCTGAGGCAAAATCTGCTCAAAGTCCGAGCCGAATAGTTCTTTATAGAGGGGAGGGAAGCGCGTGTGGACCATTTCAGGGTATAGAGCTCTGAATGCACTCAGTTTCTCCATGTGCCGACGGCAAAGCATCCGGAGGGTGGACACTTTGCAGACCAGCTAGAGAGCAATGGAAATTATGAGCGGTCAGAAAATAGGACAAAAGGACAAACTGTGCAGATGTGTGCGTTTAAAGAGAAAGCTTCACCTTCGTGAGAATTCCCTCGTCCCTTTGGTTCTTCTGCAGTAAGTTCTGCAGGGCAAGCTTGATCTGTTGCTGGAGTTTCTCCACCCGGATCTTTTCCTGCAGCCAGGAGCGATCTACACAGGCATACAAACAAATGGAAAAAGCTAATATTTAAAGAGTGCAGATTTAAAGTCTACATAGGCTGTCAAAAACAACATTGGTTGAAAATAATCTTTATTTATAATTGTATACGTAGGAGTGTATATTTATATGTAAAGAAAAGACAAGTTTAAGCTTAAAAACAGAAAGTGCAATACTTAAATAAAGTGTGTTGTCAATTGCATTTTGGTTTTTGTTTTTTTAGCAAAAAAACTGAAAGGGAATATATATATATATATATATATATATATATATATATATATATATATATATATATATATATATATATATATATATATATTCCCTTACTGTATACACGTTTATACAGTATTTGTGTGCATTTATATCTACACATACATACTGTATACACAGCGCACACACATAGTCTTTATAAACAACATTTTACCCCAACTATTTCTGCGACCCAAAATAATTTTTTATCTAAAATCAATTAAGCTTGTGATACATCATTTATGCTCTTTTTCTTTTCTGTTACCTGCAGACATTAGCACATATGCTGAAAAGAGGCCGATCTCTTCTTCAGTGAGCTGCAGAGAACTCAGATTCTTAGCAAACTCAAACACAGAGCTGATAAGTTCATCGCATCCTTGAAAAAAGCACACATAACCATTAGTTAACACTTCACATTTCCAGCCTTTTCTTCAAATAAAAAATAACAGCTCTCAATTCATACCCAAAGCTTTGAAGACCTCTGGCCCTGCGTATTTGCTGTCAAAAAACACTGTGTTGTTCAGCGAGTTATAAGCCCGACACATCCTCACAAACACGACTTCTAAAGAACCTGAAGAACAGAAAAACATGCTTATTATTTAGCGGCTCTGCCACTGTTTGTCACTACACAGATGCGCTGCTGTAGTTTCGGGTGAATGGGTACTGAGGTTTATCTGAAGCGTACCTGCTTTGAGCAGCACGATCTGATCGTTCTGACAGAGCTCCATAAATCCATCGATGCGCTTGGCAAACTCGACCACATACTGCACAGCCTCAGTGACTTTAACCGCACACAGCTGCCACATGTCCTCCTGAGACTACAGAGACATTATCAAATGATCATTCACCTCAGGGATCAATAAATGTCCATCCATCCATTAATTCATGCGTTAAAACATGAAAACAGACATACAAAAAAAAACAATAAAGACAAGACTTTATTACAGAAACATGAGCCAAAGTCTTTTTATGTCTTTTTAAGTAATATCTTTAATATGTCTAATTGAGTTGACAGCTAAAGAAGTCGCAATTTGTAGGATGACGTTCCCACTATGCCATCAAAGCCCAAATATACACAAAAAAATCTTTTTGAAAGCTACTGTTTTGACCTTTATGTGGGAATCACCTTTGACACTCTAATTGTGTGATAATTTCAGACGTGAACGGCAATTCGTCTTGGCTCACCACATGTGATAAGATCACTGGAAACAAATGTTAACACCAGGTCTAGAAAGGGCCTAACAAACACAAGCAAGCACCTTCTTCTGATACTCATCCAGGTCGGTCTGTATGACTGTCTGCCAGTTGCTGGGCTGCAGCTCTTCTCTGAGATACTGGCACGTCTCCAGGTGAGACTTGCAGATGTTCTCTGACAGATGTTCTGTGTTAGAAACACACAAATAGAGTCAGACAGCTGGAGCTGACACAAAAACTTCATTTTCTAGGGTTCGGCATATTTAACTGTCTATAAAGCGGGGCTATGGCTGCACCATATTTTCTAAAATAAAATCATTAAGCGTTTCTTAAAAAGACAGCTTTTCAGGGAATAAGACTCTATTTTGCTAGTCTTCCACTCGTCTGTGTTAATGAGCCGCTTGCCTCTAATGCCGTGTTAAATGGACTGTGGAGGTGAGTTCACAGACCCCTGCTGTTTCAAACCCCACAGCTGTCAATCATTGCTGTAACCGAGGCATCTTTTATAATTATTTTGAAATGACACTATGCAATTTCAATAATATTTTCTTTTTGTAATTATGTACAAATGATGCCAATACAACTAATAGCCACACTGTCATAAAGAGAACAAAAACCATTCGGTCCTTGTCATTTTTTATTAATCACTCTTTAATGCAATATGATTACCCAAAATAATGAAAATGGTTTTGGTCAAAGTAAAACTAGTGAAAAACTATTCATTTCAGAGTCAATTTATTTTTATGTATTTTTTTTTTTGCAGTAGAAACAACAAAGACCATTCAGAGACATTTTACTGGATTTAAATGGGGGCAAATGATGCAATTTAATTTTTTCTGTTTCTTTGGTTTGTTACAAGTTATCTCTGCATGTATTTGACACATAAAATTGAACCAATATAAGTCTCAGAACAAGAGATACATTTCATCTATAAGGGAGGAAACGCCTCTTGTAAAAACACAAACCCCACAAGTCAGTTTGTGGTACCATTTGAATAATACCACCCAAAGCAAATAAATAAGCAAATAAATGATGCTTGCTGTAAATCTCATTGTAGCGTTGTTGATCTGAAACCTGATGTTACAAATATGGTAAGGGTCATAACATTTTCGTCACACGCTTGCAAAATGTTTCCGAGCGATGAGTTGTGTAAAAATTGTCATTTTTCATAGAGGTAAAGAAGAGATATGGAGATTGTGGAAAACAATGCATTATTAAACCTTTAACCATGTAATGCTCACATTAAATTGCATAACACCAATTACTATAATAATATTTGTTTTAGCTCTGCAATATGACCCCTTAAAATGTTTTAACGGGAATTGTCTTAATTGACATGACATTGGTCTTTACTGATAATATATTGCATTCAGTTAACATTCTACTGGAATAAGAAAGAAAAAACACACTACATGAAGAAATTTTGTAAAGGTGTAAATGGTAAACGGCTAATGAATCATAACTGTTTTTGTAATGGAAACCAATGAAGTTTATTTAGTCATTAACAAGTCTAGATAGGAACAACCAATAGAAGTTCTGCATTCTCAGCTCAGTGTAAAGCATATTACCCAGTTTATATCCGTTCTATAGATTTTACCTTAAAAATAGAGCTGAAAATGCAAAAAGGTGTGAAGATTCCCTTAGTGATAAGTGCTTAAAGTCTGTTACCTAGATCACTGTCAGGTGGGGTAGAGTCTCCTTCACTATAGCAACAATATTGATCTAAGCCAGAATCTGAGCTGAGGTCACACACAGGTTCGAGTTTAATGCCATCCATGTCTAGACCTGACTGGTCTGGAGAGGGCTGAATGTCTAGGTAAAATCCACCAATCGCCGAATCTGCCTTTCCCTCTTCGGTGGTCTGACCATTGACGTATCCGCTGATGTCATCGGGGAGCTCTGTGACTCCAGTGGTGGACAGGGCATAAGAGGGTGTGAGTGGTTCCGCCTCTCCAGGAGGTTGAGGTTCCTGTCCATCCTCTGTATCTTCACCCGGTTTCTCCTGCTGCTGTTGCTGACGGTGTTTCTGCACCTCTGCGAACAGACTGTCCCTCTGTTTCTTAGACATGCGGCCAAACTTAACAGCTGTGAGAGCACACACACAAACACAGCAGTGAAATGACAGTGATGTGTTAACCATACCATGTTATAAAAAAAATCTGACCCTTTATCCTAATGAATTAAGTTATATTGTTTCAGCTGTATTGCTAAAGTTATTTTTGAAAATCTTAAAGGTACAAGACACTCTTAATAGTGTCATATGCAGAAATAAAATTGTGAATGATGTACAGCAATTATCAATGACAGAACATCTGTTCACTGAAACTGATTTTGTACAATTGGATAAATCATTATAAAATAATAAAAACCCAGATTGCATCATGAGTATTTTAACATTTTAGGATTATTATTCTAACATAAATGTGTGACAATTATAACATTATGACACCACTCTTTTTTAAAACACATTTATAGTTTCCATGGTAACAGCGATTTATCTCATTTGTGGATTTCTAGCTTGAATAGAAGAATATATGATTACCAAGGTGAAGGTCAAGGTAACTCTATTGTAGTAGGTCAGTTGCTCTATTAAGAAATCAAATTACATGTTTTCTCCACTGCTGTTCCTCTCTACAGCACCCCTAACTGACAGTCGAATACACACTGTTAGCCAACTACCTACCATCTCTTGACATGCCCACTGCTAAGCATTTCTGCAGACGGCAATGCTGGCAGCGGTTTCTGCTGGTGCGGTCGATCAGGCAGCTCTTCTGTCGAGGACAAGAATATGACACGGTGCCCTGTTGACTTCTCCTGAAGAAACCCTGAGAGAGAAAGAGAGAGAAGCGGGTCACCTCGAGTTTATTTGTAGTTAGTACTGCACTGTTATTGTTATTACAATATTCATGAACATTGATGAGACTGTAATTCTTTTCACTGTCTTACCTTGCATCCCTCACAGGTGATGACACCATAATGAATCCCTGATGATTTATCTCCACAGATTTTACAGGGAATACTCTCAATCTGAGCTGCAGGGAAGGAGACAGAAAAACGCTTTCAGGACCTTTAAGTGTTTGCGCAAAGGACACTACAGTGATGTAAAGTGCCCTAAAGGACATTGAGATGTGATGAGCATGCTATAAAACTGCTAGAAAGTCAAACAACATTTGGAATAAAATACCTAACACACTTTATGTACAGAGACAACTGTTGACATGAAAATTATGACTATAAAAGACTACCTGTGGTGTAAATCACAGAAAAAAAAGTTTCAATATGCTTTAAGACCAAAGACAGTTTAAGAAATACTTTTTGAAACTGTCCTGGTTAACTACATTATAAACCTGTAACCGATCACATCGACTCATCAGCAGCCCAAGCCATAGATATGTAAGGATGTAACATACATTTGGGCACTGCTGTCACAGCTCTCAATTTCACTTTCATCTGGATGTGCTGGGTGATTGAGTGGAGGCATACTCATGTGTCTGCAAGTACTTAATGAAGTTGAGGTGTATTGAAACATTACAGTTATTTTAAGGCAGAAAATATTTAAATATGTCATTTTTGATGACCAAAGATTACATTTAAGGTTTAAACTTATTGACCACAAGGCGACTTCAAACAGAAAAAAAGATTTTCAGTATTAACTCCTTTAGTCACTAAACAGAAACCTTTTTATTCTATTCATGTGAATAACAGAGGGAACACATAATCAGATCAAGTCTAATTTCCCCGTTTCTGACCTTTGAGTTCACCAGTGCACCGCAAACAAGGCCGGTTTGTTAAGGATGGTATTTAGCTAGTCGAACAACAGCAAATACGAAAACGGAATCGAGCCAACAGCTCATAAACCACCCCGTTTTTTCGAGCAGAAAGATGGCTGTGACTGCTGCAATCACCCAAGGGACTTGCATCATCTGTAAGTACAATCTGCTCTCCTAACATCCAACTTTCATTTGGGTAGCTACAGTATGACAATGCCATCCTCCCTGAAGCCACAAGCCTGCTCATGACAGCGCTGTGCTGGATTCGGTAAATATCAAAGTCAAAAGCGCACTCCTAGCTGATGATGGTGTGTGTGCTGTAGCGGAGTGTAAGCCCCTCAGCAGCTCGCTGTGGTTGGCTGTGGAGGAGAGCGCAGTGATGGTGCGTGAGGATGTGGAGAGGAGTGCTGGGGGAATAGAGCTGAGGAGAAATCCATTTAGAGAGGAGATGCAGTCTTTCTGGCAGCCCCGAGGCGCATGCAGCACAGGATGAAAAAGTAAAACACATCAGCATCAGAACCCTCTCCTTTCCTCTCTCTCCATCACCAACTCATATATTTCAAAGCACATCCTATTGGCGAAGGCTGTTTGAGAACGGCTGTTTTCTCATGGTTACAGAAAGGGCTTTAATCCCCTTTGGTTCTGCATGGCGTATTTATTAAGAGCATCCTTACTTTCTCTCATTAGATATGTAAAACCAATCGGCAGTAATTAGTTACTCTGAAGCACAAGACGCTAATCTGGTCTGAATTATGGATTAATACATCAAAGGCACATTCTCCCTGAACGACTACTGAAGTAAAGCAGTGGCTCCAGCTCTCAAGCAAGTGCAAAGCTTTTCCTGCTGCTTGAGACTGCAGAAGATGAATGTTAATACAAGCCATACAGCGAGAAATCTGTTTTCAGACCAATAAAACAAAAACATGTTCTTGGTGCTGTATATAGATTTGAGAGAATGTACATTCTACACAACACAGGTCTACACAAAGAGATTTATTAAATATTTTAACTGGTTTTACAATTGTGGTAGAAGGTTAATTTTTGTCCTTGACATACAAACGCGTAATATAATGTTCCCTTTCAGTCGGTCTCTCAACGTTGTGACTGAAAGGGGGTTTGATCTTGAGAACCCTTTGTCTCCGAGCCTATTAAAAAAGGCCAATTAATTGGCGAATGAATCAATTCATGTCCCCGCCCATGATAACGGGTATAAAATGGGACGGAAGAGATCATTCATCACCGTTTTGTTCTTCGGAACCATGGTGTGCTCCTCGAGCGTCTCGAGTCTAACAGAATGCTGGGGCATTATAACGCGGTGCAGCGGAACGTTCCTGAGCGCGACTTCCCCTGGGCGTTTCAGCAACTGCTGGAGGTGTTTTAAAGCTTTAAAGCTAAAAGAGCAAATTTCTTACCTGGGCACAGCGGTGCTTCTGTAATGGGACGCCGCTGTTCTCTTGGGTGCAACCAGCTGGTCGAGGACGGGGATTCCCGCGAGATCTGCCTCACGTGTTTGGGTCTCCAGCACGCTGAGAACGGTCTCGTGTGGACGTTGTGTTCTCTCCGTGAGAACATGATGATAAAGAAGTTGCGGTCACGGTGTCTTTTTTCATCATGAAATCTGACACCACTTCGTTTGCTCCCCGTAGCTCTGCAGCCGAGTTCCGGGCTCGGTCTGTATCTACCGCGAGCGGTGTTGGTGATTTGGGGATCAATATGGGCGTTTCTCCGTCAGTTTCACTCTCGCGGACCGCCCATACCCCAACACGCTCTTCTTTCCCGTCTTCTCGAGACGACACAACGTCTCGCTCCCGCAAACACGCGAGGAGGACGAGCTGTCAGTTGCAGCATCTGAGAGCGAGCTGCCAGCGTCGGACCCGGATGACGCGCTGCACCTGCCGCTTCCGGGCGGTCAGGGGGCGGGCGTATTCGGATCCGCCAATGGCGGCTGTGCTTTCCCGGGCCGCGAGTATTGGGCGAGTGTACGGCCCCGCCTGCACCCCAGTGCTCGTGGTTGAATTATTGGTATGTCGGGGGCGCCCGGAGCAATAAGCCCCGCCCCGCCCCGATACCATATGTTTCCGGGAAGTGCAAAACGAGCTGTGTTGATCGTTGATGTGCTCATCCGCTCTCACTTCCCCCGATAAGGGCGCAGCCCGGGGCTATACGGTATCCCACCAGCAGAGCGCGCTGTTGTGACACACCTGTGTCCTCAGAGCACATCTTCCTGGGGGGATAGACCGAAGCTCCCCCCCCCAAAAGCGTGCATATTTCCCCGTCCTAAGTGGCGAGGGCCTATGCCGCCGCAGGGCCTGCTGCGTCTTTTCTCCATGTAATGGCCTTTTTGCACCAAGCAGGAAGCCTTGCAGGAGATCATCGAGGGGAGGCCTGACCAAGCCACAGTAAGCTCAGTCTGCAACTAGCCTCGCGCTGATAGCGCTGAAGGTTACCGCGGTCCCCTGGTTGGGCGATGTCCACCATAGTGGTCCAAGAGCACCACCTCCGGCTCACCCTTGCGTAATGTGGGATTCCGAGAAATCTAGGTTTTTCGATGTTCCCGTTGCGCAGGGAGGGGCTGTTTTGGAGACGCTACGTAGAACTTTGCCCAGAAGTTCTCTGTGGTGCAGTAGCAGAAGGAGGTGCATATCCCTCCCCGGCGTGGATCGGCCGCTGGAAGCCGCCGTAATCCTGCCCATCATTTGCTCCCAATCGGCTCCGCCCCTCAGGCTCCGGTATGAGCCCCCCTGAACAGCTGGCGCCCCGCAGAACATCGGCCTCGCGGAGGTAGGCAGCTCCATCCCGTCAGTAGCTGCCTAAAGCGGTTACTTTGACGGGTCTCACCCAGGGTGTCTCCTTCCCTGGGTTTCCACAGCCACAGTCACTCTCCACGCGACGGTGCGCGGCTAGCAGATGTGGTTCCCAGACGTATGCGCCCCTCTGGGGCGCATCGGTCTGCGGGCCTAGGAGGCATGTCGAGACCAGCTGTCCCCCCAGGGTCCCACCCTGGCCGGCCGCTGGTCTCGACAGCCACCAACCACCCGCCTCGGCTATGGTGAAGCAGATCGGCCCTCTGATGCCTCTGACGGGTAAGTTGCCAGCCTGGCCGGCTGTGCACTCCATCACGATGGCTGGAGCGTACGATCCGTCTCGGCTCCTCGATCCAGGTCGCCAGACGCCCGCCCAAGTTCCGGGGATCCTCTACACTTCGGTGAGAGCGAGGAGTCTTCCGTCCTTCGGGGCGAGGTTGCCACCCTTCTGGCAAGGCCGTGTTCGAGCCTGTCCCACGAGCCGAGATGTCCCAGGGATTCTAAGCCCCTATTTCATCGTGCCCAAGGAAGGCGGAGGTCTGCGCCCCATTCTAGGTCTACGCGTCCGGAACAGGTACCCCTTTTTTAGGTTCCCCTTCCGGATGCTGATGGAGGCGCATCCTGGCGTCAGTCAGGTCCCTAGACTGGTTCGTGGCTATCGACCTGAAGGACGCGTACTTCCATGTCTCGGTTCCCCTCGACTCCGACCACTTCTACGGTTCGCATTCGAGGCACGAGCGTATTAGTACAAATTCCTACCCTTTGGGCCCTCCCTGTTCCCCCGGGTCTTTATGAAGATCACGGAGAGCACCATCGCCCCCCCCCTGGGAGCGAGGAGGGCAGATACTGAACTATCTCGACGACAGGCTCATCCTGGGTCACTCGCCAGAGACAGTCGGTATACACAGGGACCTGGTGCTACGGCACTCAGCCCAACTGGGTCTTCGGGTCTCCGAGAGAGGAGCCAACCCTCCCAAGTGTAGGGGATCTCCTGTCTCGGAATGGAACTGGACTCTGTCACTATGTCTGCACGACTCTCAGATGGGCGTGCCCAGTCAGTGCTCGAGCGCTTGAAACATTTCAAGTGCCCCGCGGTCTCCCTGAAATTATTTCAGAGGCTCCTGGGACACATGGCATCCTCGGCCGGAGTAATTCCCCTCGGGTTGATGCACATGAGACCGCTACAGCACTGGCTACAGAGTCGGGTTCCGAGGACGGCATGCACAGGCACCATGCGGATCGTTGTAACGCCTCTGTGCCATCACACTCTAGTCCTTGGTCTTCAAGACCTTTTTCCAGCGGGAGTACCGCTCGGGCAGGTACGAGACATGTTCTGGTACTTCAGACGCCTCCCTGCAGGGCTGGGGTGCAGTGTGCAGCGGGCACGTAGCGTCGGGTCGATGGACAGGTCCCCGCCTACGCTGGCATATCAATGCCCTAGAGCTGTTGGCAGTACTGCTGGCCCTCAAGAGGTTCAGGCCTCTCATTCAGGACAAACACGTCCTTGCTCGGTCGGACAGTACAACAGCCGTTGCGTACATAAAATAACCAAGGTGGCATACGCTCCAGGCACATGTCTCAGCTCGCTCGCAGCCTCCTCATATGGAGTCAGCAGGGGTTGAAATCTCTGCAAGCCGTTCATCCCTGGTGCTCTGAACACGACAGCAGACATGCTCTCGCGCCGGCCAGGAGAATGGCGGCTCCATCCCCGCGCTGTCCAGCTCATTGGGAGCACTTCGGTCAGGCTCAGGTAGACCTGTTCGCCTCTCCGGACTCCTCCCACGCCTGCTCTGGCATGCCCTGACCGAGGGTCCCCTCGGCACGCATGCCTTAGCACACAGCTGGCCGCGGGACAAGCGGAAGTATGCCTTCCCCCAGTGAGCCTCGTTGCACGGGTCCTGTGCAAGGTCATGGAAGAGGAACACCAAGTGATTTTGGGTGCCCCCTACTGGCCCAACCACACTTGGTTCTCGGAGCTCATGGCTCTGACAATCACTCCCCCCTGGCCGATTCCCCTGATGAAGGACCTTCTATCCCAGGGGAAGGGCACATTGTTGCACCCCAGGCCAGACCTCTGCTCCACGTCTGGCCCCTGGACGGGACGAGGAGCTTCTGAGCAGCCTGCCACCAGCGGTCGCAGGTACCCCTGCTCAGGCTAGAGCCCCGACCACTCGGTGCTTGTACACCTTGAAGTGGCGGCGCTTCTCGTCATGGTGCGCCTCACACGGTGAGGACTCCCGGAGGTGCGGGATCAGTGTCGTGTTGTCCTTCCTCCAAGAGGGGCTCGAGCAAAAGCTCGCCCCCTCGACTTTGAAAGTGTATGTGGCTGCCATAGCAGCGTATCACGATCTGGTGGATTTGAGGCCTCTGGGACGACATGACCTGATCACTAGGTTCCTGAGGGGCTTGGTGAGGGTGTATCCAGAGGGTGTACAGAGGGTGAGCAGGTCCTGCACACTAGGACAGGGCGATCTTACCAAAAAAGGCACATGACGAGAAACCCATGAAGTGACCACTGACCCTTAACTCAGAATCTGTGGTGGCATCACAGAATGACTGAATATTCTGTGATGCTTTTACAGATGTGACACTGATGTAAGTCAGTGACAGGCATCAGCCCAGGTCATTACACAGGATTCTGGGAGAAAAACACAGTCTCCACACATTTAAACGGGACCATATCTTTGGCAAAATAAAACTTTTTTCCATCGTTTGCTTGATCTTTCTTATATTTTTTATGTTGTATTGATGCAGTCAGTGAGAGCTATGTTATGTTTAAGCTCAACCAGAGAGCAGTGCTGACGGCATCTTCTTTTGGATGCTTAATTTTAAGATTGTTAAAAAGATTTGTTGTTCTCCCCAAAAACTCAGTTAGTTCAAACGAATTTGCAACAAAGTTGATATAAAACTTTGCTTTGTGACTTGTCTGACTACCAAAGTCAAACCTATACCACACTGATGTGGAGGCCCTTATCGTCACCAACTCCTCGTCTGCCTCTGCCATACTGCTAACTTTCTGATAAGTTTCCGAACGCCTCACACACAGAAACCCGCAAGTCAGACATGTGATATATTTTAGTCAATCTGCAATGCTATCTAGCAGAAACTCATAAAGCTGTTTAACTTTACACGGTGCTGCTCAGACCTTGCAGCATGATAAAAGTTATTTAAAAGCAGACCGGGCACCAAAATGAACAGCGAAACTTGCGTTCTGATTCACTCTGGTACATACCGGTCATATGGGTACCAGTACCTGTATTTATTTAATTCTCATTCAAAACCTGTTTATGTAGAACACAAATCAATATATTTTGAGAAATGTGTAAGTGGTCCACACAGAGGAAATCAATGTGTTTGTTATTTACCAACGCTTTTCAAAACATCTTGTTTATGTGCCGAGTAAGAAAACAAGTCAAACAGAATAGGAATGATACTTAATTTTTGACTTATCTTGACTTATGTAATGGTAAATTATGATACTGTGATTTCAGAGGAATATAAATATTTTTTGAATCAGTTTCTTTTAGAATTATTCAGAGTGTGTTGAATGGCTCAAAGCAACATTATTGCAAAAAACTTCCGGACAAACAGTATTATCAATTATCAACATATGTCTGTGGTAGTTTGTGACATTTCCAAAATGTACAAAATGCACAGAAATTTTCTTTTAGCACATTTTTGTGAATAATGCAAAATATTGCAAATGCATGTTTGTGCATCTCATTCACTAGACAACATAAAACCTTTTCCAAACTGGACACCAGTATCAAGATTTACCATTAAGAAGTCCGACCATTGAAAGTCAGATTATTACAGACAAAGTACCAAAAATTTCACCACTTTTTGTGTGTGCAATCCACAAACACACACAGGTAGTAACTCTCACACGCAAAATCGCAGGGGTAGTGTTTGCAAGTGTCGCTTCCTCCTCGTGAGATTGTGGTTTAACATGTTTGGTTTCTCTCCCGTTGTGAAAGTGCTGATCTTCTGTCTATGTAGAAAACATTTAAGTCAAAGCCTACAGACACACGCACACGCATGTTCGCCCCTCTCTCCATCTCAGCGATTAGGGTCTGCTGTAATCTGTTGATAACACTGACTCACATAGAGCTGAGATAAACACTCCATCATGACAAAGAAAAAAGAACATTCTGTCGACATACAGTAGACTTAAACTGAAGTGCACCTTACACCATTAAACGAAATCTTTCTATAAACACTTCTCCATTATGTCATTATTTACTTATCCAACAACCCTGTGTTCTCTTATTATGTGTCATTAAATACAAAGAAACAAATTCGACCGAACAAATGATCTGTTCGTTCAGCATTCACAGCAACTTTAATCTGATGTGAAATTAGTCCGGTTTGTTCCCTTGCATGAGGTTTGTTTGTTCCAGGCATGTCGGATCAGGTTAATGCTCTGTCTTGTTAACTTCTTCTCCAAACAATGTCAGCAGGTCATACATGAAGAGATGTACTCTCTCTCTTTCACACACATACAAAAATGATCACCCATAACACATTCCCATCTGAAAAGGTGTAGGAAGACACATCGGAAGTGTTAAAACCATTTCTAATCTTTCCAAACCAGCAGTGTCTTTTACAATACTCTTTATCCACAACCCTTTACCTTATCACTAATAGATAATGACAGCTGCCAGCAAGACTTTGTGTGTGTGTGTGTGTGTGTGTGTGTGTGTGTGTGTGTGTATGTGTGTGTGTGTGTACATTTATATGTGTGTGTATGTGTGTGGGTGATTCAGAATGGGGGTGGGGGGATTAAGTAAAACAGAGCCGCTGGTGGAATAAACAGCCAGGCGTTCCTATGCCAGTCCACTTCTGCCTTAGCCATAAATAGGTCAGTGGAACAACATTCCCAGATCATCATGGCAACATTCCCATGCAGTGCCAAACAGCCAACATGGCCGTCCGTGTGCAAGCTGTCAGAGAATGCCACCGTATCACATCACTTCACTCTCAGTACACTTACTGACTTATTAACTCAAGCAGTCTCAAATAATCTCACACAAATAAGCATGATCTCTGATGGCATTTATGTACTCCCATAAATCACGAAAAAGCCCATATCTACTTTGCGATTCAAAATTCAAACAAAGCATGTAAATGAAGATGCAAAAAGGGTCCCAAACAGCCCGCAATTCAAGTCAAGAGCAAAACAAAGACGCATTTACTATGGGAAGCAAGATCACAAACAACATGAGAAACAATTGCAAAGCAGCTTAGAAAAACAGCACTGAGATTACTCACAAGCTCAATTCTGCATGCACTCTTTCATGTTTAACCCAACTTGCAAACCCTACCTTTCATAGCTGTGATCATCAAGTACATCCTGAGGCTCTGTGGCCAAGCAGAGGACACTGACTGGCCTTCAGACCATGTGCGAGTTTGAATTCAGTGTGGATTGTGTGTCTAGTGCTGTTGACTAGAGCGCTGCTCTGTCTCCCTCTGCCTCTTGTCTCTACCGCATGAGAATCCATGTGACCGTGACATAAGGACTAAACCCCTCTTTTCCCGCCCCCTTAAGCTCTAGATGACAGCAGTCTCATCCAATAGGGTTTTGGTGACCATGTTTTCGGTTGACCATGTATTCGTTTTAAAGGGCTGCTGCTGGTTCACCTTGCTTTGCATTGTAACGTGTTTTTCTGGTTGAATGTATTCAGGAAGCTACAGGGGAACATGGAAAGACTGCATGTTACATTTACAGCTTGAGAGCAGACTGAAACCGTTTTTTCTTTCTCTTTAATAAGAGCTGTGCTTTACAAAGTGACACATAGGGCATGTATTGTGTAAAGTCAAGGTTAAGTACTTCCTTCTTTAACATATCTTAATAAATACAAATATATAAAATGTCATGAATAAATTTCGGTCATCTCGAAGAAGAAAATCTGCCCAACAATCCTTTGGTTCTTTGGTATAACTGTAATAAAAAATGATATTTTTTTTTAGGACCGCTTTGAAACTTGTTTGTGGATGTGTGTTTAAGGTAATATATGATAAAGATAGATTTAAATTAGTGATACACAAATTAAAGCTGAAGTTTGTGCCTTTTTTTGGAATACGACATTCACCCAGAAAGGAAAATTGTATCATCTTTTACTTATCCTCTTGATTTCTTAAACTTGTATAAATTTCCGCAGAATACAAATAAGATATTTTGATTAATGTTGGTAACTTGTACCCATTTCCTTGCATTGGCTTTGTGAATTGGTTCCACTGCTGTCCTCTAACCTGCTTAATTTATGTTTTGAAAAACAAAGAAAGTTCTACAGGTTTTAAATGACGAGGGGGTTATTAAATGATGACAGAATTTAAATTTTAGGGGGGAACTATAACTCTAAAACAAACGAAAGGTAAGCATAAGCATAAACAGCATCACATTATGCAGGAAAATTATTCCAGTGTTCAAACACAGACAGTATATGCGTAACTGAGTCTGATCAGTTGATTTCTATTTTTATAATGCACTGTTACAATATTCATTTTTCACACCGTTTGTAATAAATCACACTTTATAAACAGCAAAAGTTATCTGTCTAGTGTTGAATATTTATGTTTGAATCGAACTGTTCTGAGCATACTGCAAATATATGTGTGAGCCCAACAAATTTATGTAAAGTATATTTTAAACATGTATTCCAATCTATATCATAATAATCAAAATCTATATTTGTATTATACAAAGCAAATGTGCAAGTATGATACACGACTAAATATAAAATGTAATAATAAAATAAATCATTATTGTTTTGTGTGTATTATACATACACAAGGCCATCAGGAACACAACCGTAATTTCACATTGCATATGTTTACCTTTAGGATATCTGGCATATTTGAAATTCTATCCATATGTGCATGCGGTATGGACGCTTGCATGAAGCCTTCCACAGGTCTGGGTGAATCTAAGGGGAACACAGCCATCTGAATGCTAATGACCTGGCCAGATCCCAGCACAACTCACACTTCTCCAATACCGTGTGCTAAAATCGTCTCTGACAAACAGCCATACCTTGCAAAAGCACCCAGACACACTGAAACACAAGTCTATATAAAAATCTCCATGTGTCTGGAAACATTGTGCTGTGTTATTGTGATTAAACAAATGCAAGTGTCCAAAGCTTGGTTCTTCTAGAACCATCTCCCACATACTTCCCAAGTGAGGACTGAATAGTTGAAACAGAGATGCCAGATCCCTTTCTACAGGTCTCATGTTTCACAGGCATGACAGCAGCGTGAGGATGGGGTTCTGGTGTCTGTGAGATTCTCATGGAGAAATTTATCCCATTGCAGTACTCAGTTCAAGCATTGGGCTGGGTTTAACTTAGCAAGACATGCTTACACACGCACCCAGCTGCTGCTTGTTTGTCTGGCGTCTCCAATGTAAACACCAAAACACATACGCACATGTAAAAACACACATGTGCAAACATCCACAGTGACTGTATTATACAACGGAATGCATGACGGAAAATTGTATTTCAATGTAGATGAGCCAAACAAAATCTGAATGCAAAACTAATGGTAAACCCATCAGCTTTCCTTGTTTTTGTTGTTGTTTTTGTAAACACATAAGCTCACAAGAGACATCTCAACCAGTAAAGGGGATTTGATAGCTTTAAGCATAACAGGAAGCGTCTGCTGGTAAACCACAGAAGCATCCCACCGGTGTGCAGATATTTTCAAGAAGCGCCCCTCACCTTGACCCGAGTTTATCTTCTATTGTGGGGTTGGTTTGTGTTAAGGTTTTCAGTGTGAGAGGAGGTGAGAAAGATCGGTTCAACCTTCAAATTTGAGAAACACAACTCTATAAAGTGATATATGATGAGGCATCATTGCGCATCTCAACATCTATGGTTTTTGTGATTGAAACCACATAGAAAAAGTCATGTGAATTGGTGGGAGACAGCACTTTTTATATCAAGGTAATTATTGTCATCTAATTGATGCTTTCTAGAACAAAGCATGCATATTGCTACTTTCCCTATGTAGACCAAAAAAAGTCTTAGGCTGTTAAGCATGCCAACATGAGTTTCAACATCCACCTTTGAACTTCACTCTCTTGGTATTTAATCATTTTTATAGCATCCTCATTTTAATGCATGTGGATGTTACAATGCTGTACTTACATGTGTGTGCTTTCTTGGCCGAGGATACATCTGGGGGGAAAAACAAGAAAAAAAACAAATAACATTAAACACAGCATGTGATTTTGGTTATTAATGCATTGCCTATTAAAACAAATTCTAATAACAAGCACATTTTTTCATAAAAAGCCTAAACTGTTGTTTGTGGGGGTTTTTTCACCAACTACATTCATCTTCCTCAATGACTTAATTTCTTATATAAACACATGGAGATATGGTTTAAACACTTTGGAAGTAAATAGACTCTTAAGCCTTCGATCCCAAACATTGAAGGATAAATAAACAATAACAAAATGTTTATTTTTAGCATTAAATGAATCTTTTAAGTGTTAATTACAATTGATCACGAAAGATTCTTTTCAAACTTACTTAAGGAATTGACACTGTACAATTACAAAACAGTGTTTCCTGCTTACAACTGAATATTTCTAAAAATATTAATTGATTTGATTTGAGAAATTCCCTTCTGATAGCCTCACGGTTAGAATGCCTGCACGAGCACAAGCAAGCTCTTGGCAAACCAAGTTCCAGTCTATTCCAGTCTAAATCAAATGTTATAGTACAATAATATGTAAGTTACTTCGGATAAAAGCATCTATCAAATGCGCATACGTAAATGTAATATGATGAACCTGCTCTCTCTTTTCTGTCTAAGACCACAAAAAGCACCTGAAAAATTGTACTTTTAAGTAAAATATGAACACATCAGTTCACATGGTTTTTTGCCAATTATGAAAATCAGGGGAAATTATTAATCTGCAACATTATGTTTCCTTTGCAATGGTTCAGGTCTATGGAATGTGTAGTAAGTTATGCTGAATGAAGTTACCCAAAATGTTTCCTTATTCAGCTGAACACAATGTTAAAAGTGTTAAAAAAGTCATTATCTTGATTTATATTCATTTTCTGTAAGTAAATCCTCACAATTAGGTAATGTTTTGTCAAACCGCAGTAGTGTTAGTAGACCATAGCAATTTCCCTAAAATCAATGGGTGACTTGATGCAATAATAAAACTAGGTGCATACATAAAATCCGTATACAGTCAGGAGTTATATCTGTGGTCATTGCCGAGACATCATATGCCCTTACATTCAGTGTAACTGAGGGCAGCTCAGTCAATCGCAATTAATCCATCCACTCCCTTTAATCAGGGCTTTTGTACTACAGCCAAAGCAGCTTTTGTAATGCAAAGTATTCATCAGAGAGGATAAACAATCTATCATGTTTTACGATACTATCGAAATGAGATACAACAAGTAAATGTCAAATGCCAATCAACAAAGCATTAACAAGCAATCTATGGCAGATTCATTCCATCTGTTTGCACTCACAAAATAAAATTAAAAATATGTCCAGCCTAAGGCACAAAGCAAATGAATTAGAAACAATAATGATGTACTTTAATGAAGATTATTTGTTTATAATGTTGAAAAAAAGTGTGGGATTCTATGTATGCATGTGTAACATGTCTGAGGGTCCTTGGGCATGAGCTTATTGCCCCTTGATGCTTCAACCAGTACATTCATTAAACTGATGAGAAGATCTTTCTCTTTTCTTAGCTCTCTTTCATTTTCTGCTGGACCAGAACAAACGTTCTGGCTTGCTGCTTTTGAAGAGGCACATTTATTATTCCTCTGCAGCTGAAACAAGAATGATGAAAAGAGAGGAGCTGACTGCGAACCTTTATTTATCCATCTATTTATGAAATGGAACAGGAGAGGCGTGAAGAAAGCCTTCCCTCTTTGTCTCCTTCTCATCTCTGCAATGCTAAGTGAGAAGAAGCTTCTGATCTGATGATGCTCAGCGGCAAAATGACGGCAAATCTCTGGCCGTTGTTCTATTCACCCATTTCTAATTGGTTTAACTCCTCAGTCTCAGTGTCGGGCAGCCTCCCACTGAGTGTCTTTGTTTCTGTCTGTTCACATTGAAATTTCCCTGTAATTCTCCTTCCATGCTGCTGAGTTTAGCTACACAGAACAGAGAGTGTGTGGACGTGTATGTAAAAATGGCCGGGGGGATAAGCGCTCAATATATATATATATATATATATATATATCTCAAATATCTCTATATCTATCTTCATCAATATATCTATGTCTATCTATGTCTATCAATGTCTATCTATGTCATACATACATACATACATACATACATACATACATACCATAAAAATAATTTAAGAATTTGAATACTTCAAAATTTCCTGAATAAATGTTTGTTATATAAGTTACATTTTAATAATTTGATCACAATTTAAATATTCATATTTAATATAATCAAAACTTATTGTGTTTTTCATAGTATATCACCTTTTTCGCAGTTATCATATACCATATTTTTGTCAATATTGTAAAGTCTAACAATCTATTTACTACAGTTAATACCAGCACATTTAACAGATTGTTGACTGAGTTTTGTAGAACTGACCTCAGGCTGAGGACATAATTTAGCTCAATAGATTTTAAAATGTGTGTCGGTCTGCGGGCAATGGGGGCCTACTGGGTAATTAAATATTTCAGGCTGGCTTTTAGGGAAGAACATGTGCGCTTTATGTCTGAGGGATTAGTCAATGTGCGATGGCATAAAAACTACCCTCTGGGTAAAGGTAAATTTCCTCACATGGTAAATTACACAATGCCAGTTAAACCAAAGGTTCAGGCATTATCGCATTATGCCTCCAATAAAACTCATATACATTCTCGGTCAGGCTGTCACTCAAAATTATTTTTATTTGTCCATAACAATACATTAAAATGTACTGTTGGTTATTATGTGGCAGTGGTCCTGTCAAAGTGAGGCAGATGGATAACCAATATATTTAACTCAAAACACAAAGGCCTTATCACTCAACTCTTGAATTTTAAGTGAACCTAGCCACAATTTTACCATGAACTCATGTAATTGTTAATCTGAGGGCTGGTGAGTTGAATGGGTTTATGTGAGGTTGGTTGAATGCACTCCTACACACTGAGGAGCTTTTAGGCCTTTGTCCGCTAGGTATTTGTAAGTTGGTGTCAGAAAACTAATGAGAGTTTGACACGGTGACTCTATAAACCGATTTAAGAGCTTATGACTCAGGCTCAGAGTTGGACTATCCTTTGAAACAGATATCATCATTTAGGTGAGGTGACAGTGTAAGGGGTTAGGTACGCAGATATTTGAGATTTTTATCTTGGAAACCACTGGAAAATACAGGTCTATTCTGCCATATGCTGGGATAGTATATGGCACTATCAAAATTTTCAAAAAGCCTATGTAATTTCATAAGTCGCTGTAAATGTGGACTTTTTGCACACTAAATAATTCATAGTCACATCAAAAACCCAAATCTATTATTAAAAATATGTTTCTCACAGATCAACTAACCAAACAAATCCTAAAGCTCAATGCTGAGCTTAAACCGCTCTATCTTGCAGTGAAGAAGATAAATAAAATATACAAAATAATTACAAATAAGGTGAAGTGAAGGTGAAGTGACCTGTGGCCAAGTGTAGCATCCCAAAATTGGAATTTGTAATCTTCATTTAACCGATCCAGGTACACAAACACACACACACACACACACACACACACACACACACACACACACACACACACACACACACACACACACACACACACACACACACACACACACACACACACACACACACACACACACACACACACAGTAAGTGAACATATTGGAGTGGTCCTCCATGGTGCAGGTGGGGGGAAAGTTGTCTTTCTCAAAGGACTCAGTCGTGGTTTTGAAGGTGGAGAAGAGTTCTGGTTATTCACAGCCTCCAATCCCCGCTGCTACCCAGTGTCGAACAAGCAACCTTGGGATTACGAGTCCAACACTTGAACCACCAGGCCACAAATGCCCATAGCTCCTCACATGTCAACAATATAGATCGGTTAATAACATCGTACATTATCGGCGATACCAATCTCCAGCCAATCAATCTAAGCATTCCTACTTGTAACTCCAAAATCTGCACATTATTCAAATTTTTCCATGTAAAATTAAAAAAATATTCGTATGAAATATTGCATGTTAATTATTCAATAGCTTTTAAGTTTGTGCCTTCAAAATGTATAATCAAAATCCAATAGAGAATTATTGAAAATAAAATGCGTCCGAATAAGAAAGTAAAGTTAAACACAACTTCCATTTACATCACTACTATCAAGAGCATTTGCCTTAAAGCATTCCACATTCCACTTAATATTAACATTATTATACTTAAACTGCTCTTGGGGTAAAACACTGATCAAATAATTACCAAATGACTCCAACAGGAATGCAGGGTTAAATCTCTCTCTCTCTCTCTCTCTCTCTCTCTCTCTCTCTCTCTCTCTCTCTCTCTCTCTCTCTCTCTCACTCACTCACTCTCTCTCTCTCTCTCTCTCTCTCTCTCTCTCTCTCTCTCTCTCTCTCTCTCTCTCTCTCTCTCTCTCTCTCTCTCTCTCTCTCTCTCTCTCTCTCTCTCTCTCTCTCTCTCTCTCTCTCTCTCTCAAACGCTTAACTCTGCTGACATCAGCGACTGTCAGGTACAATGATATCTCTGACAGGCTTCACACAATCAGAGCTACACACTCCTTTCACCCTGTAGCGCAAACACACACACACACACACACACACACACACACACACACACACACACACACACACACACACACACACACACACACACACACACACACACACACACACCCTGAATTCATCAATGTCAAATAAAAATGGGGCAAAAAACCCCAAAACACAATTCTGATTGGATGAGCCAGTGTTACAAAAAGAATGTCAACAAATTCTTTAGACGTTGAGACAAAGTATTAGCATTAAGTTAAAGCATTAACGTTGACTTACAGCATCGGCACTGAGTTACAACATCACAATTTGTTTAAGCATTAGGGCTGGGTAAAAAATATTGATTTCTGGATTTTAATTGATCTGACCAATTTGGGAACTCCCTAATTGAATTTTAAGGTATGTGCAATCAGTATTTAACTGTATATCGCCCCTTGTCCAGAAGGTGGCCCCATTTTTAAAATAGAATTTTTTAAATCGATTTTATTTCTTAAAATAGAGTTATTCAAAATATTATTGTTCGGGCTGTACTATAAACCTGAATGTGTATTTCAATAATAAAGCAAAGAAAAAGGGTTTCGGTTACCAGTATATATATTTATATTACAGCATACAGCATATTACAGCAAGTACCGGTTCCCGCTCTTTTTTTTATGGCACTGTTCAGCTCTTAAGTAGCCTCGCATGAAATTGACCCTACCCATAAATAATTGCACCCATTGCGCATGCGGTTATGTGTTTCGTCACACTGTGATTTTATCTCAAATGCATTAAATCGGCATTGCGTTAAAGCATCAGCATTGAGTTAAAGCATCGACATTGAGTTAAAGCATCGACATTGAGTTAAAGCATCAGCATTGAGTTAAGGCATCAGCATTGAGTTAAAGCATCGACATTGAGTTAAAGCATCGACATTAAGTTAAAGCATCAGCGTTGAGTTAAAGCATCGACATTGAGTTAAAGCATCAGCATTGAGTTAAAGCATCGACATTGAGTTAAAGCATCAGCATTGAGTTAAAGCATCGACATTGTGTTAAAGCATCAGCATTGAGTTAAAGCAACAGCGTTGAGTTAAAGCATCAGCATTGAGTTAAAGCATCAGCATTGAGTTAAAGCATCAGCATTGAGTTAAAGCATCAGCATTGAGTTAAAGCATCGACATTGAGTTAAAGCATCAGCATTGAGTTAAAGCATCGACATTGAGTTAAAGCATCAGCGTTGAGTTAAAGCATCAGCGTTGAGTTAAAGCATCAGCGTTGAGTTAAAGCATCAGCATTGAGTTAAAGCATAAGCATTGAAATAATGCATCTGCATTGAGTTAAAGCATAAGCATTGAAATAATGCATCTGCATTGAGTTAAAGCATCGGCGTTGAGTTAAAGCATCAGCGTTGAGTTAAAGCATCAGCGTTGAGTTAAAGCATCAGCGTTGAAATAATGCATCTGCATTGAGTTAAAGCATCGGCTTTGAGTTAAAGCATCAGCGTTGAGTTAAAGCATCAGCATTGAGTTAAAGCATCTGCGTTGAGTTAAAGCATTAGAATTAATTAAAAATATCAGTGTTGAGTTAAAGCATGAGTTCTGAGTCAAAACATCTACATTGAGTTCTAACATCAGTGTTAAGGTAAAGCCTTAGCATTCAGTTCAAGCATCGGTGTTGAGTTCAAGCATCAGAGTTGAGTTCAAGCATCGGAGTTGAGATCAAGCATCGGCGTTGAGTTAATACAGTAGCATTAATTAAAAATATCAATGTTGAGTTATAGCATGAGTTCTGAGATAAAGAATACGCATTGAGTTCAAGCATCGGTGTTAAGTTTAAGCATTTGCATTGAGTAGAAAAAACAGCGTTGAGTTATAGCATGAGCTCTGAGTTAAAGAATACGCATTGAGTTCAAGCATCGGTGTTAAGTTTAAGCATTTGCATTGAGTTAAAGCAATCGGCGTCGAGTTAAAGCATCGGCATTGAGTTATAGGATCAGCATTGAGTTTAAGCATCAGCATTGAGTTAAAGCATCGGCGTTGAGTTTAAGCATCAGCATTGAGTTAAAGCATCAGCGTTGAGTTAAAGCATCAGCATTGAGTTAAAGCGTCGGCGTTGAGTTTAAGCATCAGCATTGAGTTAAAGCATTGGCGTTGAGTTTAAGCATCAGCATTGAGATTAAGCATGAATTCTGGGTTAAAGCATCAGCTCAGTTGAGCTCAGAGAAGATTAAATTAAACATAATTAATGGGATGGCAGGTAGCGTTTCACATCATATCTAATAGTCTCTCCAGTCCATTTCCTCTTCCTTCTTTTTCGCCTTCTTCACACTCTTTCTTTGGTATTTTTCCATCAGTCTATTTCTGGCAATGGCTGACAAGCTTAGAAGAGAAGATGATCACATTTACGTAACAGGCACACACAAGCGAACGGGCATGCACACACACACACTGAGACACACACCCACAGAGATCCAGACAGCACTTATACAAACACTCCCACTGTGTATTACAGCACAGCACAGAGATTATGCCAAATTGGGTTAGTAGAGCAGTCCTGGGTTAAAAAGAACAACAAACACATTCAAGAAGAGTCGGACAGGACAGGGCAAGGAAATTCAAGAGCAAAACCCAGCCCGGTTCCCCACGCTCGGCCCTATTAACAACCAATCACTACATGTTAATCTGTGCGAGCAAAAAGCATGTTGACGTGCCCCTGCCGGGCCTAATGAAGGGGCTATTGGCACCTACTGCGAGATAGGAAAATGATGGTTGCTTACCAAAGGGAGAGAGAGAGAGCTGGAGATCACATAAAGAGATCACAGAGAGTGTGTTAGCAGCAGGATAACAGGACTTAAACCTCCAAAGGGATTAACAAAATCTGATTTTCATAGACGGTGGTTTTTGCGCTACAGCGAAAAATGTGCAAACACATTGTAGTGTTTGTTCAAAGTGATGTTCTTTAGTTAAACCATATGAACATTTGTAGAGCGTAATTGGGGCACTTGCTGTTCTGTCAATTATGTTTATTAAACCGAAACAAACACGAAGATGGAAGTATGCTTACGCAAAATGTAGCATGAGTATTCCATGGCAGGTTATCACAATAGCACTTACAGATTTGATCGGTAAGGTACAAAAGGTCAAAGTTTCTAATGTTTACTGCCCTCATCTGGCAAATAAGAGTACTTTGTAGTAGGCTTCATGCAATTTCAATTTTCAATAAATTCTAAACTGCACCTATGAAATATATATCTTGTTCAACGTCATAGAAACAAATGAATAATACATAGAGCAGGAGAAGTGGGTTAAAAAGAGAATGTCTCCTGGCTATAATGTTTTTATATACGGTAACAAAAGATGAATGCGCAGAAGGAGAGGAGGAGAGATAAATAGCAGAGAGAGAGAGAGAGAGAGAGAGAGAGAGAGAGAGAGAGAGAGAGAGAGAGAGAGAGAGAGAGAGAGAGAAAAAGAGGGTGAGGGCGAGGGCGAGAGAGAGAGAGAGAGAGAGAGAGAGAGAGAGAGAGAGAGAGAGAGAGAGAGAGAGAGAGAGAGAGAGAGAGAGAGAGAGAGAGAGAGAGAGAGAGAGAGAGAGAGAGAGAGAGAGAGAGAGAGAGAGAGAGAGAGAGAGAGGGAATAAAATACACTTTGTGTATAGAGTTTATATAATCCCAATCCCTAAGGATTAGCTTCATTTTACATAAGCCCACGGCTCCACTCACTGCTCCCTCCCATCATCCGGATGCTGCATCTGTCAAATTACTCATTTCACCCACTGCCAGGTTTCCACTAACAACAATCTCAACAGTATCTCTGTGCACATGTTCATACAATCTTAACCGAAATCTGTATGTGTACATTTCTTAATACGCACTGAATAAGCATATTGTGTTTGTGTGACTGGGTAAGCAGACCACTCTCTCTAAAAGTTGTCTTGCATTTGAGGGCCTGATGTTTCAATGTCACTCTGAATGCTGCTTCCTAAAGGGAAAGTCCAAGCAAAACAACTCGGTTATCATTCGTTCTAAACCTGTATACACCTCCTTCTACTCTAGAACACAAAAGAAGATATTTTGAGAAATGTCTCAGTGGTTTTGTGTATGTACAATGAAAGTCAAAGGGAGCTGATGTTGTTCTCCAAAAAAATCTGTGTTTGAGTTTTACATAAGACTGCAAACCTTCTAGTTTGGAGTATTAACAGCACAAAGCCCTCGGATGCAGGAAAATAACTCAAATGTGACGGTTCAACAATTTAGTGTGACTGAGAGCCTCTGATTCACCAAAACACACAGACATACCAACACAGAGCAAGCCATAACAGCCCAAGTCAACTAGACACCTAACAGTGCCAAACATGATGAATAAGCATCTCACTTGACAGATGTTTATCTGACAAACTAGTCAGCGAAGGTGGAGGCATATGTGTTTATAACTACATTAAAACAGAGCGTTGCAGTTGCTAGGCTCAGATTCAATGCTACAGGCTGAGAGTTGAATGGAAAAATGAAACGGCTTTGTTGACGTCATCTCCGTTTTAAAATTCCACATCAGTCTTTCTTTGGATGCAGATTTCCCTGGGCCATAGTCAGTTCTCCCGGCTTCCTATAGTGCTGCTCTTCCTCGAATTAAATGAAGACTATACACTATTTTAGAAGACTTACGCAGTCATGCAGAGAAACAACAATCTGATCTTACTACAATTCGCTCCCTTTTTTTGTGTGTTAACAAAAATGAAAGTTTTCCCTCTAACGTGCATAACACACAACACATAGTTTAAAGGAATGGACTAGTTCAGACAACAGGTTTGCCCTGTTTTGAGGTGGCCAACGACACGCCTAAACCTCTACTTCTGTCTCCACCTTTACTCCCAATACAAGCACATGTACTGTGTGAGCTTCTGTACGGATGTCTGTTTCCTGACGTTACTTTTCATCAAATGGGTGTTGTGTTGGCAAGACTCGAAAAGGAAATCTTGATTGTATGTTATATATTACTTGGGCAGGCCTTAAAATGTGCAAGTGTTTTGGTAGTAATAGCATTTGGGTTGAACTATATTATGAAAGTTATTTTACCCCAAAAGTGTAAACGTATTTGCCATATGCCAGGTCAGGTTGTTACATTTATTAGAGAACATCGTCCTCTGTTATGAATGTGGTATCCTGGATATAGGCCTAGTGCTATTTCACTATATTACCATATATTACAATATTGCAATATATTACCTTTTGTTAAAGCATGTATAGAGCGTGTGCATAACATATACAATAAGCATTTTCAATGAGTAATTTCGGTTTGTTTTACATTATTATTCAATTCGAAATGTTTTGTTGGTTGTATGTTGTTTTAATGTTTGTGTAGTTGAATAAAGCTAAACCAAAAAAATGCTTCTGGATAAATGTTGTTTATATCTTGTGAAAGGGCCTATACATATTTTGTGCATAGTTTCTTATTATAACTAATAAATAATTGTAAGTAAAAAACACACTGTGTCAGTGTTAACAAGAGTTTGCCTATACTTTATATATTTCAAGTGTAAAAAACTGTTGTCAGGGTACAGAATAGGTCAGATGGCCATTATTTGTGACATCTGTCAGGCAGAGGTAAACATGTAATTCATTAAACTGCTGGACTGAGACCAAACTATTTGTCTTCACTGAGAGTTATTCCCACAGGTTAGGGCAGGTGATTCAGCTACAATGACAACACACATCTGTAAAGGATCAGGTATGTACTCTGTATGGATACACTGAAAACTGTTTAACCACTGTCTTTTCCAGCGAAATCTATGTTAGTTTACTCAACTACTGTATCAGATTTTTAAAGGCAATACAATATGAAGAGTAGATGAATTAAAGCTATTTCTGTTGGTAAAACTGACCTTCATGTTTAACTATAAACACATGACCATAAAGAAGTACTATTGTAATTATTTTCAACTGTTCTTAACCAGTGTTTAACATATTTTAGTATAAAAACGTAAGCACAAAGAGATTCATGATTAAGTAATAATCTGTTTTATCATTCTGTTCAGTATAAAGTTCATTAATGATTCAAAAACAACAATATTAACTGCATACCCATGATTTTCAGAATTAGAAATAGCTTTAGGAAGTATAATTAAAAATAAACAAAATATGTGATATGTGTGGCATAGAAACTGTTAGTAGGTATATCACCTTAGGAAAGGATCTGCTTTTGTGTCTAGTTGTTTTGGTGCCTAACTTGCCATGTATTGTAGATAAGTAACAATTGTGCAGGTTCAAAGATTGGAAGACATTAACACATGAATTTGTAGCAAACTCAAGACCCCAGACTGAACATTAGCCATATAAGGAGATGTAAGCCTTTCTAACAGATCATAAGAACATGACTGTCCTATCAAACACAGGGATCTAGACTTTTAATACTGGCTAGGTGCACCAATTTTTTTTTTATCACATCGCATTTAACACATTTTATGGAAAGTACGTTAAACGCTCTGAGAAAATAATTACTACTTGTAAACTGAACCAACTGTTTATATTGCAAAACCCTGGTTGATAATCTGTAAAGTTTAGAAAAATATCTGTTTTGACAAGTTTTCTATTTTTTAAATATTAACCTGTGTTATGGATGTGACAAAAACAGTACACGGTTTTTTGAGACAACAAACTTTTTGAGATTATGTGAATTAAAATATATAAATCAGAAGCAATAACACCTGAGAATGGTAACATATGAGTCTTCAAAGATCACAAAATAATGACTTTATTTTAATTTTCCTGTTTCCGTTTATGAGAGAAAGGTGGCGTTATGGATGTGACAATTCTGAAGATATCTCTTACTTGACTATGAAAAATCATGCACTAAAAATAAAGATATTCATAAAATCTTAAAGAGATACTTCACATGACTATCTAAACAATCAAATGTTGATATCTGTGCTATAATTAAATCCATGGGTAGAAAGTAATTCACTTAATTTTCCATTCTGAATGGTTATTGCAGTAGCAAGATGTTTATTGATACAGGCTGCATAGCTATATTTCCATTCAAACTTTCGTATTAAACATGTGCGCACAGCTGAAATATTGTATAAATGTTCCCAAATAATGCAGAATTTCATTCCAGTGGGGTGAAGGGATCAAAAACGTCCCTTCCTGATTTTTTTCCACTTTTAAATGTGCATTTTGGCATTTCATTCAATATTTTTTGTTCTAAAATAACAGGTGAATGAAAACTAAACTAGTGACACATTCCTTTGATATCTCTGTTGATCAGGCCATGAATGCGCTGTTTGCAATTTGCACGGATGTCTTTGTTTCAATGTATCTGCCGTGACTCATATAGATTAGGTGTATCGCTGTTTCGGGTTGAGGTTTGAGTTAATTTTTTTCAGGCTTAAATTTAGTTAAGGGAAGTTCTCTTGTAGTATTGAAGGCAACCTTAAATCAAATGATCATCTTAGCCTCGTCTGATGATCTGTTTGCTGCTGCCTGCCACTGAAAAC
This sequence comes from Triplophysa yarkandensis, assembly GCA_033220385.1. Taxonomy (NCBI): domain Eukaryota; kingdom Metazoa; phylum Chordata; class Actinopteri; order Cypriniformes; family Nemacheilidae; genus Triplophysa; species Triplophysa yarkandensis. Next base: position 21,241,776 of record CM065654.1, on the reverse strand, counting down.
CTGTGGGACTAGAGGACACTTGAGAAGTGCACTTATAGTGGCATGCTATGTGTTTAGTAGATAAGTTGTGCTTTTTTAGTGTGTCAATTCGAAAAAATGTAATTAACTTAACATTCTTTGCAAAACAGTTGTCAATCATTCTCGTCATATTTCCTCATCCTCTGAGGCTACATGCACTTTGTTTATCTGATGGGCCATGTGTACTCGCCACAGCTTGTCTGACTTCAGCGCAGCGCACGTATTTTCACACGTACAGTCAGGATCATCTGAAACATGACCAATCAAAGGTGGGCTTCGCACTTTACTCTGATTGGTTTAGAGCATGATAAGGGCCTAATGTGCCAATGTTGTTGAACCAAAGAGCCTTCAGAGTTGTGCAGACATTTCCTTCAAGCTCTGGTCAAATCCGTGTGAACTCAGATTTTTTGGAGTCGTACATTTGAGATATAAAGTCGCATTGTAGAGGACTGAAAGACAATGCAGGAAGCATTTGCTTACTAAAACACCCCCAGGAAACAGATTTGGACATACTTCATCTGCAGAGTAACAAAATTATAGAGTGCTTTGGAGAATAAATAAAAAAAATTCATGCTTGATTTTAGTTGAAATGCAATAGCTTTGGTTGAGAAACCATAAGAAAGCTGTCCTCCAACGGCTTTCTTGGGCGACATTTTGATCAACCAATCCCTTTCCCTGCGGATACACACACAGAGGATTGTGGCATATCAAAGGCAATAAAGAATACATTTATACTGCTTTAAAATGTTTATCTTCTCAAGGGACAGGAAGTAAAGCAAACACTGAATTCGGACATGCCTTGATGCAGCCATTGAGTCATGTGTGCCATATTTTATGGGCTTCATTAACAGAAGCACAAAATGAAGTTCAGGACACTGCTAATCTTAATCTTATATCTGTGTGCCTGCACAGTCGACATTAAGGGAAAACAAGTCTCTTCGTGAATGTTTAATTCACTTGCTTATCCGTGCTGAATTAACAATGCGCCGTTTAAAATTAAAGCTTGTCTGCCAGCTGCTGACATCACTCAACAAAAGTCTAACCTTCCACGGAAGTGTGCGTCCATCCCAGAATGTGTGGGTGTGTGTGACAGTGTGTGCATTCCTGCAGCTGCACAAGGAGGATGTCTTATACTGCATGTTTTGCATGACACTCTTCCAAAGATAAAAAAGAGCTTCTTTTTGTTTAGACGGGGACTCTGTGGCACACTTGTAATGCAGAACAAATGTCAATTCTTGGAAGGTCAATGTTCATGAGAAACCTGTGTGTGGAGTTGATTTGAATGTAAACCGTCCTAGGCCACATTCTGTTGGGGAAACAGGAGGCTGTGAAGAGGGACTCAATCCAGAGTTACAGCCCAGCGGTAGAACACAAACTATAGTGCAATGTATTCAGATGAATTCGCTCTGAACAACTCCCCCTGGCCCTGAAAACCTCTTATCTGGAATCTCAATGATCAAGAAGGTACAAACAGCAATCTCCGTCTGAGATATTTTGCAAGGTGATTGTAATCTATGTGACTAATTAACAATTTCCTGGAACTACCGACTTTGGCAAATGAGAGTAAAACGAGATTCTTAACATCCGAGTCTATAACGTAATCAAATATTCCACCAGATGGCCAAAACATTTCTTCTCAAGCTAAAACCAACAGATTCATATCTATTCAGGAGCTTGATGTCCTATTGCCTGCTCCCCAACAACACCATCACTACCTGTCCTTCTGAACCGTCCGAAGCGGCAGGAGTTCTAAGGTTACGGTGAAGCCCGGTGCCAAACTCAAATTAAATTAAAGTGATGTTCAGTGAATCCTGGATCCTATATTTCCTGTGAATGATGGAGAAAGTTCCTCTCACCTAACATGACGGCTCTGGATGTATTGGAGGCTGAGGAAAGGAGTCTGCCTGGCAGAATGTGATGGGGTGCACCTGTAGCCCATTACGCCTGTCAACACTGCAATAACACTGTAAAGGGTGTTTTTCTCTGTCTCTGCGAAAATGTGTGTTAATGTTTCTGTGTTTCCACGATTCCAGACAAGACTGCGTCATAGCCACCTTTAAAATACCAGCAACTTGGAAACTTCAGTTTATTCCCCTTACTTGTGTTAAAGTCTCTCTGGTCTGTTTTTTGTGTTTTTTCTCCAGGCACATACACAACCCAAAACATTGTTTTCCTAATTAACATTCTTTGTCCCATTTTTTGTGTTCAAACTGTATTTTCAATATCTAGAGAGCAAGTCTGCTTACGGCCATTATGATGCAGACACATAAATGCATACATTTGGTAGATGCTTATATATGTGTTCCCTAAGAAATAAACCTACAAACTTGGCATTGCTCCACTAGCTACGAAAACCCTTTAGCTTATAACAACAGACATGAAACGAACTTTGATATTATTTATAATGATTTATTTAAAAAAAATTATCCTATGAAATGAAAAATGAACACTTCACATGTGAGGCAATGGGAATACAGTTAATGGCTGACAACTTATTCACATTTAACAGAGATATAGTCTGTCTGTTTCAACATGTATAAGACAAATTTTTCCCCTTTACACTTGAGAACTTGCAGCACAATTTTTCACCCCAATGCACAACAGCTTAAAGTGGACATATGATGCTCGCAAATTTAGGCTGAGTGCTAGTTTGTGTGTGACAGACGTGCAGTCTACCCCCAGGCCCACCACCTCCACTGGAGTGAAGAATTTGAGGAAATGCAGCGTTATGTAACATGGAAAACATGGAGGTTTTAGAGAGCCGGCTGAAGTCTCAGCTACTTATGAAGACTCCCTAAAGGGACTGTTTACACAAAAATCATATCAGAGTTTTCTCATACTCGTGTTGTTACAAAATCACATCTTTCTTCTGTGGAACACCAAAGGATATTAGGCGGAATGTCTTTCACCATTTTTAACAGTGTATAGGCGAAAAGATGCAAGTGAATGTTGAATCAGGCTTCCAATAACTATTATTGTGTTCTTATGCTTTTGTGTGTCACAATAAAGAAAAAGCCACATGGGTTTGAAGAATAAAAATGTATTTGATATCTTGAAATAAAATGTACTTCAAATTTGAATGATATGAAGCTGATATGTGTGATTTTCTAATATTCTAGCAATAAGTATTACATAAACAGTGAATTACAGTGAATAAATGTTGAAGGTCATAAAAGCTGCATCAAAATTTGCATCAAATTAAATATAATAATTAACTTGTCCCGCCATGATAGGAAAAATGCAACACTCTGAAGGTTAGTTACAGGGTTGCATGCAAAATGTGGGACAGCTAGACATTACACAATTGTTTGATAATTAGATGTAGTTAAAAATAAAATGACCAAACCACATTACTGGATCATTGCCAGTGAACAATAGCCACGGAGGATCCAGAATGCATACAGTAAATAAATAAGGTTGACTGATTTCCTGTGTAAACATAAAACATTTTAAGGTCTTGTTCTTCGTAATCCCATCTTTCAACTTTAAGTTAGTGTAAAATGTTGTTGTTAGAGTATAAATAATATCTGTAAAGCTCAAAGTTTAATGCCAAGCGGGTATTTTATTTAAAATGGCCGGTTTGGACTACATCCCTCTACTTCCTGCTTAAGTGACATCACAATCACGGGTAACATCCGCCCACAGGAACACACAAAGTGGGCGTGGTCTTGTTGCGCTCCCACAGTGAAGAGAGAGAGTTTAGTTTGTAGGGTGTGTTTGTTTTTCGTCGAAACTCTTTTATTCTTAACCTGGAGTCCAATCACCTTTGTTTGGCCTTCCCATGGATGCTGTGCTTAAGAGATCAATGATTACAATTTCTGTTTAATTCGGTTCCCGATTATTATAATCCACATGTTAAACTATGTGCAGCACATTTTACTGTTAATACCGTTTAATGCCGGATTTGCACAAAGATTATTCTTGAAAGATGGAGCAGTTCCCACACTGTCTGGAGAAGGTGTAGATTATGGACCACAACTGGTAAGTGTATTTTATGGTTTAAGTTGAGCGTTTAACAGTTTTTATAACTTATTACACAAAGGGCAACATTGTTTAGCTTTTGTAACTAGATGGTACTTGAAACTAATCCAACAAAAATTGTAAAAAGTGCAGTAATTCAACCATGGATTGTTGGTGTTTGTAAATATCAGTTTAAATTATTTTATGATTATATCTATGGTTTACTGTGTAACCACATGCTGGTTTACATCAGGATGAAGTTTAGCTGCAGACACAGGAATCATTGTTCTATGTTTAGTAGAGCTTGCACAAGTTCTACTCGATCCTCTTCATCTATGTTCTCCGGGTCTGATTACGGATCAAATCGATAACATAAAAGACATGTTTACAATAACACTGAGCGCATACATCTCCATGTTATGGTAAGCTGCGTCACTTCTACGGGCTACACGCGCTAACTTTGCTGTCAAATCACAACACAGGAGCTGCTGGCCCAATCAGAACTCGTTACGTATTTCTGAACGAGGGACTTTCATCAGAATGGGGAAATTATCAGCCGTTTATATGACAGTGAAAAACAGCGGTACACAGATAAAGGAAGTATGTGAAAAATATGTTTTTTACCATGCAAAACATTAACACATGTTATATTGGACACTGTAAACACAATCAAAGCTTCAAAAACACAAAAAACAGGACCTTAAAACAATAATATAGCATTACAACATTTGATGCATTAGAGAGAAAGATCATTCAAAAGGAAAACTCTGTCATCATTTACTCATTCTTAGGTTATTTTTAACCTGCCTTTAAATTTGTTCAATTAAAATTAGGTAAAATAAACAGTATGGTGGATTATGGGATATGTAACAGACATTCTTCTAAAAATCATCCTTTGTGTTCGACAGAAAAAGGAAATTTATAAAGGTCTGAAACAACATGAGAGTGAGTAAATGATGTCAGAAATGTCACTTAAGTTTGAACTCTCTCTTAAACTCCTGAGTACCACGCAAATAAGTTGCCAGTACTCTTTAAAAGTGACGTTAAGAGCTATAGAAACAGAGGAAAATATAGGTTAGCGGGTTAGGAGTGTCAGACTCAGACCTTTTTCAGCAGGACTAATAAAACTCTACCAGCGACCGGATCAGTCCGCAACCATCCTCTGCTCTCTGATTACATAACCGGACAGAATTCATAGAGAAAACCGTTCAAACCGTGCCAACATATGGAAAAATAACCTTCTGTAGGGCCTACAGTCAGCTTAATGTACAGGAACTAGTAATCATACAGTTTAACATGAAGTCAATAGGTGAAATATATATATATATTATATCTCATGTGTGTGACCTGTTACATAACAGCGCCACACATACACACAGAGAGAGAGAGAGAGAGAGAGAGAGAGAGAGAGAGAGAGAGAGAGAGAGAGAGAGAGAGAGAGAGAGAGAGAGAGAGAGAGAGAGAGAGAGAGAGAGAAACAGAGGGAAGGAGAGAGAGAGAGAGAGAGAGAGAGAGAGAGAGAGAGAGAGAGAGGGGGAAAGAGAGAGAGAGGTGAGAGAGAGAGGGAGGGAGAGAGAGAGGCAGAGAGAGAGAGAGAGAGAGAGAGAGGGGGGGGGGGAGATAGAGACAGAGACAGAGAGAGAGAGAGAGAGAGAGAGAGACAGAGAGAGAGAGAGAGAGAGACAGAGAGAGAGAGAGAGAGAGAGAGAGAGAGAGAGAGAGAGAGAGAGAGAGAAGAGACAGAAAGAGACACAGGCGGCTTCCAAACCGAGTCAGCTCCCTATGTAGACAGCATCTTAGGCAGCATCCAATAAAATCGGACAGTCTCCAAAAATGACCCATTCACCATTATTTATTACTTTGTATTCCCAAACACTAAAAGGGGAGGGGCTGTCCCATGGAATATAACAGCTTTTTCCTCACTATGACATCACAACCTTGCCATGCAAATGTGGTCTCATCCGTGCGTCCTACTCTGTGATGTCAGGGGAACATGGACGGGTTGAGTATACACTTTGATGACGTGATCAATGTTGCATTAACTACTAAACAACACGTGACTAATAGATCACAGATGACAGGCATCCAATAATAATGCTCAGAACAATGTGCATACAGTGAGCAGGCCCGCATCCATGTGAAACAACATATGTTACATTGTATCAAGTTTGCGTTCCACGGTGTGAAATGTATCCGGACTTTGAAGTTGGGTTGCGCACAAACTCACTCCGACATTTAGAGCTCGATGAAGGAAAGAAATGCTTCTTTTTCTCAAGCTTACCCTTATTGGTACTTGAGCAACTCTGTCTGTGTCTGACTGGTGCTGCTTTCACCGGGCTGTCCTCCAGCGCAGCGCCCGCTCCAGACGCGCTCTTCTCCGGCACCGCGACGGGCTCCGGCGGGGACTCCATGATTCTCTGCGGCTCTCGGTCGCTGTTACAACGGGATCGAATTGAGGATCAAGTCCGGTTCCGTTCGCATCGTCTATCGGTGCGGGTCGCGTTCGGGTGTCTGACAGATCTGTTCGTGTTCATGGGAGCGGGTGTGGCCCATGTGTCCACAGACAGCGCTGTTGAGCTGTCACACATACAGGCGTTACTGTAACAACTTCTGTTATCATTATACATCAACGTGTGGTTTTATATTTTAAATGGCGAGACACATACTTAAGAGTGTGCTTTGGTATCATTTGGGTTGATATTTGCAGTTGAGATTGATCAAAAGTCCAAAAATGAAATTCCCTCTTAACGCACACACATACACACGCGCACACACAGACAGCATGCTTGACATGTGACAAGTGAATGTGTGGATGACGTACTTCCGCTCTACGCAGTCCGCAATTGAATGAAATTCAGCCACTGTTCAAATTGAAGCTGTGCAGTCCTTCACACAAACTGCACAACTGTCCTGATGAAGAAAGACATCTCTACACAATTACACCCACATGACCCTGTGTTGGGCATACTGTAGGAAGAGTGACGTCATTACAGTATTGTGCATCTTCAACAGTGTGCCCTCTGGTCTGTGGGTGTATGTCTGGTCTGCTGATGGACGGGAAGTGCTGCGGGAGGACACGGAAAGAGCCACAGTTAAGGGCACGGGATGACCAACCTCTCCTTTCCTGCCCACACTGGGCCGAGGGGGTCATCTGCACCCACATAGGGGAAGAACGGTTACTTAGCAACCTGGAGAGGATCTACTCTCAGGTGCTTCGACACTACATCATTCTGGGAAAGTGTCTGTGACACACACACACATGCACGCACGCCCTTTCTGTCTGTCTTGGTTACTGCCAAACAAACATGGAACCACAAAGCTAGAGTTAGGCTCTTATCAAAGACTCCACACCTCAAACAGGAGGTGTGTCCTGCCACTGTGATACAAATACAGCACATTTACTACATAGTTATAACACACCGTATCTCTCTCAAGCATTGATAACTGCAGAGAAAGTGGCTGGGAAGAGGCATTGGAAGACAAGAAAGAGTAAAGAAAAATTAAGCAGTTATGACTTTGTGTGTACATTTATTGCACAATGCTTGATTTTTTTGGTGCAAGATGATATTCAGAAAAAATTGACAGAATATGCCTTGGGCATGGTGTCACAATAAAAATATTCTCATACTTTACTCGCCTTCATGCATTGAAAGTGCTTGTTGTAAGAATAAAATCATGAGTTTGTAACAACTGAAGAGAAGTAAATGCTAACACAATTAAAAGTTTGTGGTAAACAATCTAAGCTGAATTAAGCTACATTTCCTGTTACAAATACTATTATCAAAATAAGAATTTTTGCCATACTTTTTGCTTTCTCTACTTCAAAACTTAGACCCACAAGAAAACAAGACAACACGAGGGAAATTACCCAAATCATGTTAAACATTCAAAAGTACTGTGATACATCAACAAATCTAATGACAAATTTCTTAAGATACATCAAATTATGTGCATTTAAAAAAATCAATTTCCCAAAATATATTTCAAACAAAACATATAGATATTTAATACATTTAAGTGCTGTGCAGTAAATTGATCTTAGGAAATCGAGGCAACACATTGCAGCAGTGACTTTCAGATGTGAGAAATTTAGTCGTTGCCTATTTTGATAAAGCGTTGAGATTTTTGCCTTGCCATCTTGTATTGTTGGCGTGCAAACTGGGCATTCTCTATTCCCTTCTGCAGTTTCTGTAATATATTAATCAAAATGGTTAAAACAGCTGGTTTAATTTTAACAAAAAAATAATTCTGACAAAATCTAGACCTTTTTATGCTACGTTTTCTTAGTTAGTATCATGTGGGCATGAGAGCAATGACACAAGAGCAAACTGTGTGACTACTTTTAATCACAAGTTGGCATCTATGATGTTTATTTAACTTGCCGTTTTACTTTAAATGTTAAAGTTAAAGCAACATAAAATTGTTTTCTATGATAAGGTTACCTGGGCCACAAGTGGATGTTTCAAGTGTATCACTCTTACTAGGTCTTGTCCATCCTTCTTAATGATGTTCAGTTTGTTCTGCTCCTGCATCAACACCCAAAAGTGATGAATTATACATACCGAGTACTACAAAGACTGTCAGATCAGTCCATTTATAAAAATAAAAATGCAACCAAATAATGCAAAATTCAACATTTATATACCCGGTAATAAATCTTCAAATCTCCTTCTTGGACACAAGGAGGCCTTTGGAAATTTTCAAACGGACATTCCCATTCTTTATTGAAATGTCCGATCAAATCGATTTCCTTTACACACATTACCCTCCTGCATGACAAATAAAGCATTACACAGCGAGATGAAGGGAAACGTGAGCAATTCAAAGAAACAAATCAGATATAATGAAAAGGTTTTCTGAAACTGCACACCAGTTATTTTTTTTCACACATCAGCTGTACCTGTTGGTGATAATGATGTTTGTTTTTCTGTGTCCTGGATACTCATAATGTTCTCTGAAAATCTCTCCATCCAACTGTTTAATCTCAGACCTCTGAAAAATATACATACTCAGTCCAACTGGCAGATGGACACTCCCTGCCGTGATGACTGTTCTTATAGCAATTAGAATTAAGACCCATTTTGAAATAATCAATTAGCATGCAACCAGAAATGTAAAAACAGTAATGTAGAAAAACATTGATTTATTTTAGATCACAGTTATTTGTGAGAGCTCACAGAACCCAAGCAAGCCTTTAATAATTGCAATCACGAAACATTAAAACAATGTTAAGACAAACAAGTACATTATATTTAAGACTACTTTGTGCAATTTAAGACACAAAGCATGAAGAGGGAAAATACATTAAACATGGTTTTCATCATGCACTGTAAAACGCTGATTATAAATAAGTTTACATATAGTTATGTATTCACAATGACTGAGCAAAAACATTGTGTTAATACATATATTAGATTTTATATAGATTCTAATTTTATCAGACTTGTGATGAATTATAATGTATTTACAAACATGAATCTTAAGAACTTAAGGTGAAGTGTATAAAAATAGACCAACTTTGCCAGTGTTACATTCTAACAAAAGTAAATGTTATTTACTACCAAAGAAAAACTATTATTCTTTACTAACATCAAGTGGTTTTAAATTTTTTATAATGAACAATTAAAGATTAAAGTTAATATATATATATATATATATATATATATATATATATATATATATATATATATATATGTGTATATGTATATATATATATATATATATATATATATATATATATATATATATATATATAAACATATTAGGTTGAGATTTCTTATATTTGGTATTAACTCATAAAAAGAAAGTGAGGTATAATTTTGGAAAATTAATATCAGAGACAAAATAAAATATGAATTAATTGGAAAGGTGCAAAAGACAGATAGATTCAGATGCAGACTTGGTATATATTATTTCCTAAACAATTAGTGTGACATTCTGTTGAAGGTAGATCAGGCTGGACTGGATCTAACATTCGATTTGAGTTTGGTTTATTTGAGTGCTAAAATAGAAAATGTCCTTAATAATATGAATCTTCAAGATAATATTCCCATCCCACCCACAATTTATTCTTCCTCATGCTGCATTTGGGAAAGTACAGACAGAAGAGAAAAAGAGAATATGTTAAAATGCAGAGTAAAACAACAGGATAAGTTAGAATAAGAAACAAGGTAGAATTCATTAGGTCAGTTTTATAACACATTAATACGCAATCAGTTTGAAACATTATCCAAGGTGTCTGATAATCGTTAAATTGTTAGTAGTTATTATTTTAATGTTGATTGAAATCCCTCTACCAGTCCAATGACCTCACCTGAAAGAGGTCATAACCCTCTGACTCAAGGTGGTTGTATGGCCGTATAATGCCGTCCTCTCGTATCAAACGCACTGGTCGTAATTTAGTCACCTCCTCAGTTGATTCTGCCACCCTGTGAACCAACAGTTAGCAACACATTAGATCAAACTCTCAAAGACCGCACTGATCTTATGGTTATCTCATTAATGTATGTAAAACATGTGGGTAGAGGATGAGTCATCCTTAAGAACAAATAACGAAAAGAAAATACATCATTAAAGTTCAGCTAAGCATATCTGAACAGCCTTGAGCTCAATAATCATCTATCAGCAAAAAATTACAGCTTACAAAGTTTCTTTGTGCCATTGCATGCAGTGATTTGATTCCTTTAGCCCTCTCTCACCTTTTGTTACCTCTACAGTGCAAGCATGAAAAAGCAACGTGATTAGTTTATATAGACTCTACAGTGCTCATCAGGTCAGGAGTATATGATGAAGTGTGCAGTGAATGGATGGATGATTAAGCATTTGTGCTGTAGAATCACTGGACGGGGGAGAGGAGGGCCTCACTGTTTCAGCTTGCTGGGACCGATAGCAACTCATCTTTAAAGAGCAGAATTAACGGCACATGGGCGGACAATGTGATAAGTTAGGCTGTTTTTTTATGCCATTAAAATCATGATGCTTCTTTTGCCATTGGCTTGAGAATGCCTTGGTTAGACCAGGCAACTTTGCAGTGCTGTATTATAAAGTCCAGTGTAAAAGCAGTGCAGTGAGCTCGTGCAGTGGACTTGGTCTGACAAGCAGAGCAGTCTGAGAAAAAAAATTCAAAAACCGAACACGATCTCATCCCTTTGTGCTTAGGCCCTACAAAAGAGTTATCCCCAATCTAATTAAAAGTTATAGTACACTAAAAAAGTTGTTTATAATTTAAACATGCGTGTCTTTCTCTGCAGAACACAGCTGTTCGGTAACAAACTTTTTTCAAAATATCTTCTTTTGTGTTCTGCAGTAGAGAGTCATAAAGGTTTGAAATGACACCCATTTTGGGTGAACTAGTCTTCTGAAAACTGTGGAACTGCAAGGTTTATTAACAGATATGACTCTAGTTAGGACATTTAAAACCTGTAGTTGTTTTTAGGTCTTGTAAAGGCTGACCTTAAAGCTGCGATCCGTAACTTTAACCTTTTTATCACCATCTCTGTTGTAAATGCAAATACCCTTACGTATTATTGTATTATCATGTGTTTTTTTCACACAAAATTGTAACCGACAGCTTGAAAAATCATAAAAAATTATTTTATAAGCTTACAGCTATATTGAACGTACTTAGTGTTACTGTTAATAACCAGAAGAAATATGCATCGTCTCATCAAACCATTAAAAGGAGTTTTCAACAGAGTTGTAAATTCACACTTGTGGATTTCTATTATGCTCATATGCATGTCTGTGCTGCTCTGCTCATTAGACTTTTCATCAGCCCCAAAATGCACTAGTGAAAAGGGTTGTGAAGATCATAAGCAATGTCACAATGATGGGAAAATAGGCACATGTATATTAATCCAGATATAGGGAGATTGTTCAACTGTCCACCGCTAATATCCTTTGATTCCCACGATGCAAGGCTTACCTTTCAATCACTCCCTGTAGGGTAAAATGTTATTCATGCCACTAAATGTTCTACTTTTCATGGTCAAGGAAAGAGACAATCCCATACAGCCATGACTGGGTTAATGCAGAAGGATCATTCATCATTTAATGTTATATATTTGGATTACACAGACATGACCTTGTATTATTCATTCAGACACACAAACACTCGCTCTTCAGCCATCCAGACCTTCATAAATGCACACATCTGTACACGAACAAATACTCACTGAACTAAAAGCACAAACACATCCATGAATTAACTTATGAAAAACATGAAAGAAAGAGTAACAAAATTAGTTGACACACAGGACAACAAAAGCAACACTACACCAAGAACAACAACATAAAAGACAATAAAGACAACGTCACAGAATATGAAACTGGTACAGTTTTTAAAACAGCTATATAGGAACAAATTTTCAGTTTTTATATTTTGCCTATAATTTTGTGTAAAATAATAGACTGTCATTGTGATAAACAGCCAATTGTCTTCACACAATAAATATCATCAAGTGAAGGTATTGCCACACATCTCCTACTTTGAGTTACAAAATGTCCTTCTTAAATGCTTGGCTCTCTAAAACTGCTACTGAACTGTGATTAAAGATTTGCTACACATGAATTATTTGGATGTGTGTGGGAGTGTGCGTGCGTGCATGGATTCGTGCATGTGTGTGTGTTTGCATACAAACAGGAACATCATAAGATTTGTGTGGTTGTGTCTCACCTCTGTATGCCTTGAAAAGCACTGCTTGCCATATCTACAATGCCTCCTGTAGGCCTGGCTACCACTCCAACCAGGCCTTTCCCAATGCCCTTGAAGAAGCCTGCAGCCCCCTCCTTCTTAGCCCCTAAACAATGGCACATAATATACACAACCATTCAAAATGCAATAAATAGGGTCCTTTCTTAATTTTAAATTTCAGAACACCAATTTCTAAGACATAATTTAAAAATGTTTAGTTTTGTATTGAAAGGTATCACATATTTTAAATATAAGAGTAAGTGATGTGACATACAGCCATGTATGGGTGACCCGTACTCAGCATATTTGCCCTGTATATATACTTCATAAAATCAAATGGTTTTTAAATCATGATATTAGACAAAAGATCATATATTTTGTCTGGTTAGAGTATATTCATTTATATCAACGATTAATATTTAGTCATTTTTTAGTTACCAAAAGTCATTTTTATTAGTCACCCTGTGTTTTGCAAGTTTTGAGAACTAAAAACATCTTTAAAAATGCATGTCATCATTGACAAGCCGGAATTTATTTATTTAAAAAGTACACTGTTTACTACAAAATATGACTTTGGACATCCAAGGTTATTAAAGGTCCCATTCTTCATGAATCCATGTTTCAAACTTTAGTTAGTCTATATATTGTTGTTGTCAGAGTATAAGTAACATTTGTAAAATTATATAGCTCAAAGTTCAATGCAAAGCGAGATATTTTATTTAACGGAAATCGCCTACAAAAGACAGCCGGTTTGGACTACATCCCTCTACTTCCTTCTTTAGTGACATCACAATCACGGTTAACCTCCGCTTACAGGAAAACACAAAAACGGGGGCGTGGTCTTGTGTTGTTGTCGCCATGTCACTGAAACTTTGTTATTTTTATCCTAGAGTCCAATCTGTACTTATAGATAAATGTTTACAATTTATGTTTAACTAAAATTATAATCCACATTTAAAACTATGTGCAGCACATTTTGCTGAGGACAGCTTTCTCAATCTCAATCAGTTTAATGCCTAATTTAGACAAAGATTGTTCTTGAAAGATGGAGCAGTTCCCTCTTTGTCTGTACAAAGCGTTGTTAATGGACCACAACCGGTAAGTGTATTTTATTATTAAGTTGGTGCGTTTAACAGTTTCTGTAACTTATTACACATAGGGCAACGCTGCTAAGCTTTGTTAAATATGGTAATTTAAACTTATCCGACAAATACTTTTAAAACTGTAGTAATTAAATCGGAAATCATCGATTGTTTGTGTTTGTAATGATCAGTTTAAATTGTTTGTTGATTATATCTATTGTTCACTGTTTAAAGACATTCTGGTTTAGATGGGGGTAAAGTTTAGCTTCAGACACGAGAATTATTTCTTTATGTTTAGGCATAAGCAAAAGTTTTTGAAAAAGTGCTTGAACAGGTTCTACACAATCATCTCCATCTATGTTCTTTACTTATCTTTACTTATCAAAGCTTAAAAAAACCCATGAAGAAGAGGACCATTAAAGGACAAGAAAGCTATGCATTCAGCTGCGAAGGACCATTTGTATTTCTTGAACGATAATTTGTCAAATTCTAAATATTTGTATATTTACAATGCATCAAAGAAATTGTTAAATTATGACATCTCTTATTGTCATTATTGAATTGTAAACCCAGGGGTGTTACTTTATTAAAAAGCACAGTACCTTCCACTGGTTTAGTTACAATTCCTGTTACGCCACCAACCACTCCCTTAAAAAACAACAACAACAACAACAACAACAACAACAACATCATCACACATAATGTAACAGTCTTGTGTATGTATGTACAATGCAAACAAAAAATGAGCACTTCCCCATGTTATCAAAACATTTCTCTACAGTAAAACTGAGAATGTGTCTACTTGTCTAGAAACGTATGCTGTGCACCTTGAGGAATCCTTTTCCGCCTTTAGCCAGACTCTCTCCAAAATCTTTAGTGGGTCTGTTCATCTCCTCCCTCCTCTTCTGCTGATATTCCTTGTCCATAGTGATGGCAGCCAAGCCTTTGCCTACAGATCCTGTTATACGAGACACCATCCCAGCTGCGCCCCCTTGAACAAAAACAAGATTACACAGTAAAGATTTTTAGAGAGTACATGTGTGTTTTAGGGAGAGAAGCCGGCTTACTTACCAACGGTGTGTCCTAGTAAGCTACGGACACCAATAACAAAACCTTCTGCAAATTCTTCAGGTCCTTGTACAGCCCCCTGTGCACATAAAAAGCTTGAATGTAAAAAACTTTAAGCAGAGCACACTAAATACAGTTCAATAAAAGTCCAGCAGTGTACAGAAATATTATAAACTTTCATACAGTAAATTGTTTATGACTGTTTCTGTAAGCTCAAAGAAGTGTAAGAAGTTTGATATGTACTGACCTGAATGGGCTCATAAAAGAAAGCCTCTACTCCTTCTGACAGGCCACGGATGAGTCCGAAAGGATTTCCCAGAACATCCAGACCCAAAACCAGCACATACATCTGTGTCAGGAACTATTAGGAGAACAAAAGCTGTGACATCCTGAACCTCTGTATTTATTGAATGTGAAAGAATAAGCAGATGGGTATTTAGACGTGGAATAAACTGTCTTTGGATCACCCACTTGTTCAGTGTAGTGTCTGATCACCGCCCACATCAGTTTATCTCGCCGGTAGAATTGATATTTCACCTCAAAATAAGCCAGTCTGGAAAAAAGCATGAGAAAAGGTGTGAATGAAAGCCAATGTTAACTTTATTTGCAAGAACAGTAAGTAGCTTACTTAAATATCAAATCGTCCACATCAGTAAGCGTGGCCCCAATGCTTTTGAGCAGGATGTTGACAGACTGGATGGCGACCACATCACCCTGTTCAGACTCATCTCCACTGGAGCCCAAAGACAGACTCAGGTGCAGCTAAACAAACACACAGTTCATTCAGTCATACAAGATAGTAAAGTGTTACATCAAAGTAGTTGTAAGGGAAGCTTTCATTTATTTCAGTCATTTTATCCGTCTTTCAAACTGTACACTGTTCTTGTATGTGCACATTCTTTTTTTTTTTTTTTCACTTTCTTTTTTATTGGGAATAGCAGAGCAGTATAATATTACAATTCACAGATACAATTTAAGCCATTTCCCCCCCCCCCATTTTTCTCCCTCTATGAACAATCCCTCCCACCCCCTCGGCACATCACAACCAACACACATATTACTGGTTATTTATAAAATATAAACATATAAAAGGCACACATTCAGTTGGGTAGTACCACTAAATCGGTGAAATAGGAAATAAAAGGTTGCCATTTATGGAAAAATTTTACTGTACATCCTCTCAACGTGTATTTAATTTTCTCAAGTTTTAAAAAATACATGACGTCTCTAAGCCATCGGGAGACAGAAGGACATTTAGCTGACTTCCAGTGTAACAATAAAGAGCGCCTTGCTAGTAAAGATGTAAAAGCTATGATGTCCTTCTGTGTAGGGTTAAGTGTAAGTGAGGGGTCAGGAATTCCAAATATAGCAATCAGAGGACAGGGTTGGAGATTTACCCCGAGAACAGAGGACATAATGTTAAAATAACCCAGCCAGAAATCTTTTAAATCAGGACAAAAAAAAAACATGTGGCTAAGATGACAAGGTGAGCCATGACATTTATCGCATTCGTCTTCCACGTCCGGATATATTTCAGATAGTCTGAGTTTAGAGAAATGTACCCTATGTAAGACCTTAAACTGAATAAGTCCAAGACGAGCACAAGTCGTGGTGGAACGTATCCTCTCCACGGCCTGTTCCCAGGACTCTTCCTGAATTTGTATTCCCAGTTCCCCTTCCCATGTACGCTTAAGTTTGATGCTTGAATCATCACTAGAAGCTAAAATGATGTCATACAGCCCAGAAATTATTCCTCTGTTATGAGGGGCAAATGAAAGCATGGTTTCCCAGCAATGCGCTGGAGGTAAAGAGGGGAAATTTGGGAAACCCTTTGCGACAAAATTACGAATTTGAAGATAGCGAAACAGATGACTAACGGGGAGTTCATAGCGAATTGACAAATTAGCAAAACTGTCAAAGACACCGTCTACATATAAATCTCTAAATTGTGTAATACCCTTGTCGTACCACAGCGAAAATGTCGAATCCGAAAGCGATGGAGGAAATAAATGGTTATCGTTGATAGGACCCAAGGAAGAACCATTTACAAATTTAAAGTGTCGTCTAAATTGATACCAGATTTTGAGCGTGTTAAGAACCACTTGATTATCGGTATATAGAGAAGGTGTATTGGGTAAAGAGGTATAAAGTAGAGCAGGTACAGAAGATCCCTTACAGGATGATAGTTCCAATTTACACCAAGAGGATCCCGGGGATTTTAACCAGTAACAAAGTTTATGAATGTGAGCCGCCCAATAATAATTTAAAAAATTGGGTAATGCTAGTCCTCCACTAAGTCTGCATCTCTGCAGTAGAGTTTTACGAATCCTAGGTGGTTTTCCACCCCAAACAAAAGAACAAATCAGCTTATCAAGTGAGTCAAAAAAATCCTTTGGCAGAAAAAGAGGAATTGATTGGAATAAGAATAAAAATTTTGGTAAAATATTCATTTTAATAACATTGATCTTGCCGATTAAAGAAAGGGGGAGGTTACCCCATCTTTGAAAATTGGTTGTAATCTTAGAAATAAGGGGAGTGAAATTCGCAGAAGCAAGGCTAGACAAAGAACGAGTCACGTTGACACCGAGGTATGTAAACCCAGATGGACTGAATCGAAAAGGCACATCTGACTGCTGCATATGACATGCTGCAGTATTAATGGGAAAACACTCACTTTTCTCCAAATTTAATTTATAACCTGAAAACGAGCCAAAGTTCTCCAGAATACCCAAAACTGCAGGGATAGAGAGTGAGGGATCCGATATGTACAATAGCAAATCATCCGCATACAATGATAGTTTATATTCAATTCTATTACGGATGATTCCTTTGAATAAAGTGGAAGATCTTAGTGTAATTGAAAGAGGCTCGATGGCAATAGGTATGTGCACATTCTTAAGTAGATGTTGTTTTAGGGGTGGATCAGTGGTCTTTGAGTTGCCAAAGTCTGTTTAGAAAAGTCACAGTTTAAGTTTGTGGGGGGACATCAGTTTAACAGTTTGGAAAGCCTTGTTTTGTTTGGATCTGCTAGTGCTTCAGATATTGATCAACTTTAATGTATAGCATAACACAAACATTTGATTATAGCATTGTGTCCATGCCCCAACTATACAATGGTCTAGGCATCGGCTAGCATGTGGAAAAATGACACAAGGGAGCAGATTTCTGCTTGAAGTGATCTTGAAGTAGACATGTGTTGTGATTTATAGAAACCATGGTGATGATTAATTACTTTAATGGGCGAGATGTGGAAATGCTCGAAGAAGTTTAGGCCAGAGGTGTCTGTCATGGAGCTCTCCATCAGCTGAGCCTGTAATGCGTCCAGATCTTTCTCTATCAGCTTATTCTGATGCACAGAGAAACAAACAAAATCCATATGTGTATATACACATTGCAAAAAAACAACAGAAAGACGATTTTATTATTACAATTCTGTCATTGAAACATTATTAATTATAATTCTGCCATTTTTACTCAAAAGATGATATTTTGAAGAATCTTGGTAACCGGCACCCATTCACTTGCATTGGTTTTGAGGTCAAACAATATGAGTGAATGAAAGCGACTGGTGTTTGGTTATCAACAGTCTTTAAAATATCTTATTTTGTGTACTGCAGAACAAAGTCAAATGTGTTTGAGGTTGCAAGAGGGTGATTAAATGATGACACATTTTTCATTTTTGGATCATCTATCACTCTAAGGCAAGTCTAATTGTTCAAATTGGTCTAAAATATTGTGATGTAATCCTGAGGTATGTGGATTCATTACATAAGTAGGAGTAAGTCACCTTCTCTTTGCTGTCCTGGCAGTCAGTGGTGGGTGTGAACAGGGTAACGATCGCCCCCAAGAAACCCTGATCGATCTTCACTGCCATCTCCTGCACCAATGCCATGAAGTACCTAAAGAACGACAGTTTTGATTTCACACATGATATTTGTAGTCTGGATCAATCCACGTGGTAAAGGAACAAAGAAAAACATGAGGTCTGCATGTGAGCAACTTACTTAAACTGCAAAACTTGGCTGTGCTCATTAAATCTTGTGATGATGCTCACGTCGATAAATGGCTTTGGCTCTAAACATACAAATGTCATATATGGCAACCTTATGTTCATGCCACTAACAAATTTTAACATATAGTTTATGTAGCGTTTCCTATGTTAGTTATTTTACATACCTGAGTCTTGAACAATAGATTTTGGAAGAGGAACAGGATGAAACACAGAGGGAAATATTGCTCCCGCCAGTTGATTATCCACCTGAAATAAATATTGAACAATAGTGTTACACACAACAACTGAACCATTATTAAAAAATGACATACAGGGGACATTCAACAAGTAAAAGATCAATGTTTGTGAATGTCACCTGAAGCCAGTAAAGCTGGGCTCGTAAACTCCTCTGATGTGGAGATTGTTTTAACTCTATGTGAATGCCAGGGAGGAAATTTCTCCTTATGGTGCAGGGAAAGGGCTGTCTCATCAACATGGGAACTCTGTCAAAGTTCACCTGTTTAAATAAAACAAAAGTGAAATTAAAGTGATTTTACTCAAGAAACAAGAAGTATCAAAATGATTGATTCATTATACATCAATCTGTCAAATCCGCTTTTTAAACTTCAGATAATATCAGGGAGAAATCTCTTGACGTAAAGTAAATATTAAAAAAAAGAGTTGAGCTATATAATACATCCTTTCCAAACATCTCATTTTAGTAATTAGTGAATCAATAAAGCGAGCCTGTAAAGCCAGTTTACAGCGACATCAATCACCTCTAGACCAGTTTCCAGTTTAATCCATCCTGGTTCACTCTTGCTGTTGATGTGGCTCTGGTAAGCTTTCTCCAGCAGTCCAATGTTCTTGTGGTTAAATGACTTCCAACGGTTCTTTGGTCTCATCTCCCAGACCACACCAGAACTTTAAAAGAATTACAATCATAATTCTTTGATTACCAAAGTCAAATATGTGTGAAGATCTCTCTAAAGAAATAAACAATTTCTTTCGACAATAATTTTGGGAGCAACACAAACACACACCTTGTGATGCCAATGTAAGCTATCTCCTGCCTAAGTTCATTGTTAATGAGTGACAGGCCTAAGTTCTGTAATGAGATGTTCACTTCTTGCTCAAACTGCTCCAACTCCTCCGCCTGCCGTGCCTTCGTTACTATGCCAACATCCTCAGTGAAGATGAGAACTCGCTGTCTGCCATCCAGGAAAGAGACCCAGTGTATCTCAACTAAGCTGTCGTACGCAAACTGACCACTTTCATCCTAAAAAAAACAACACAGGAATGACATCACAGTAACGTTTGTAACTTGAGTTAGTTTATTTACCCAGAATGCCTCTCTAACCTTTACAAGGTCCAGCTCTCCAGTGTGGCCCTGACAGCTCCAGCAAAGCTTTCTAACACCTGCTGGGTCATCCCATGCAAACCGCTGAGCTTCACCAGGGTTAAGTGCAAAAGACATCTCACAGCCACTGACAAAGAACAAAGACATAAACATTCACATAGTTACATACCATTTCTTGCTTCCACAAGAATTACACAAAAATAGATGATTTTTTTGTGAATTGGCTGTTTTAAAAGTGGAGCTTTTCAAGCCTTAAATGCATATATTTAATATGTATGTGAGACAAGTATTCACCAAGATTAATTTTGTTTTATATACGTGTCTGTGATAAAACTTGAGGAAGACCAAAACTAAAAAAAAAATTTCATTAAAGTAGACCCCATACAGATTCTAATGAAGTATAGGTTGTATCTGTATGATCAATGATGACATAGAAATATACAGTCTTCTTCTGCGTCATAACAATAAAATGCCTCAAAACTTGCCACCGCGTGGGTTAAAGGAAGGACTGTTAAACATGTTGAGTTGTCATGTATATCGTGTTCCATTTGTTAAAAACCAGGTTAGACGCATGACGCAGTATTTCTTTTTTGAATACACTCCCCCGACAACCAAAGGCTTTAGAAAGGTTCTTTTAAATATTCCAACCTATCCACGTTATTAGAAGTTATTTCTAAATTCCCACCAACACTCCAACAGAGCATGACCATCAAGGTGTACATCCCTTGTGAGGAGATTGGCCATGAGCACTGCTCATGAACTGCCCGCAGGAGTTCTGATAGTTCTGATATAGTTCTGTATCTGTCTTCTGTTAATGTGACCAAACCAAAATCCTTTTCAGAGATATTATCAACGTAATTCTAAACTACAGGTACTCAGGATTTACATAAGATTGACAGAAACTGTGTGTGATACTTCTCCTTTAATATCAGAATGTTGGAACACTCTAAAAGCAAATGAAGATCTTTGGAAAGAGACTCAAGTAGTAAACGCAGTGAATATGGATTGATATATGACTTAGTCGCTATGGAATCAAAGTCAACATTTCCTTATTTTTTATTTAATATTGTTATGTTTATTATAATATTATTGGTGTCAGGAGTTAAATTTTTTCATTTATTTTTTCATTCATGTGTCCTCATGATCTCAAATCAAAGTTTAAGTTAACCCAACTATCTTCTTAAACCCAAATTTCTTTCTTTTGCAGAACAGAAATAAGGATTTTTTGACACATTTATGAAACCAAGTAACGGCTGTAGCCATTTACTTCTATTTATATAGAACAGATTAAAAACCAATGCAAGTGATTGGCTGTTGTCATTTGGTTGCTAAAATTCTTCAAAATATATGATTTTGTGATGTGGAAGAAAGTCACACAGGTTTAAAATAACAAGGTAATGAGTTAATGATAAGAGATTTTTATGTAGAAATAATATGGCAAAATATGCCATATATAAATAGATATTTTTATGTTATACTAAAGTTTATACATTTGAGTCTATTGAGCTCTCATTAAAATTCCTGGTAACACTTTATTTTATACAGTGGTTTACCCTACTATGCTTAATTACATGTAACTGACCATAAACCACATCTTAACCCTATACTATGTACATGCTCTTATTATTACTCATTATTTATATTTATAAACACATTACAACAGGGACGCTTTAAAACAAAGTTTAACAGTTCTTCATTAACTGGTAGTTCTGACCTTTGGCTGTAGTTAATAGTGGCAGTGGGTGTGTGGTTCACAAGCAGAGCAGGTGCAGCTCCATCATAGTAATCAATGAAGCTGATGACAGTAGAGTGGTCTGAGATGTTCACATCCACTATTACACCACCATACTGTAATGAAAATACACAGTTTTTGGTTTAACAGCATCAGTATAACAAACATTCTTCCTAAAAAACAGGCAATATTTCTCCAACAATAGAAATGCTAACCTGATTCATGCGCAGAAGCGTTCCGTTATCCTGCTTGTTGAAGAAAAATGATTTGGATGTAGATTCAGCTCCAACGACACGCACACACAGCTTCGCCGTGCTGGACTCAGGCCACAACGGCAAACACTGTAACACACAAAACTGTACAGTTAACACTCACATACATGTCAACTTTGACAAAATACATTGTCATGAAAATACAGATCTGACCTCAGTGGATGGGATGTAGTGCCACTTCTTGCTGAAGTCATTGTTGTTCTGCACCTCTCCGACCTCCAGCTCAAACGAGGACTTGTTGACCAGGGTGTAGAAGGGACTCATGGTTACAATCCGTGTTAGATTAAAGCTGCTCATCTTGATGCTAACCCCCACCTCGAACATCAAAAGAGGTTTCAGACACACAGACACAGACACAAAGACTCATGGCATTACAAATCTTCAAGGCATTTACCAGGTAGTCCCCGCCTTTGTCTGGACAGCGCACGCAGCCGTAACTGCCGACTGTGTCCAGCGAGAAGCCATTCGACCAGGAGCTGGTGGACACACAGAGCTGAAGCTGGGATTTAAAGAAAGAGTTAATTTACTGTGACTATTAGTATGAACTTTATTCTTTTGAACACCAAAAAACCAATCCAACCTTATTTTTGCTGAAGAAATTCTTCTTTTTGAAGGAGAACAGAATGACGTCTCTAAAGTCAGACGGGTGTTTCACACACATGTCCTCTGCACTGTACTGCAGAACACGGGATGTCTTATTGATGATCCAATACGGACTGTAGATGGACAGAATCATTTTGCTACTCGCACGGGACACATGCACACAGACATCCACTGTCAGCTCCACTGAGGATTCGCAGGTCAGGCAGACTGAAAAGAACTCTGGCATGTCGCTGCAGATCTTCATACGGCCGCACCAATTGCGCCCTTGATATTTCATTAACACAAGTTCCATTATTTCACCATTAATGTGTGAGTTAAGCACATCTGCGGTACTGCCTTCCTGTTGCTCGTAGAAATCAGGAGAACCCTGAGAGAGAAGTAATGTGTTTTTAACAAGTGACATGGTCAGTGTAAAAATGACATAGAATTAGTGTTAGTACCCTTGGGGTGAAAATCTTGATTTTAATGTTGTTTATATTTTTGGACCATGTGTTAATGTATTATTTTAAACCATTGCTGAGTGTTTTCTCCATAAAACTAAAGTTTACCAAAAAAAGTGTTTGAAAAAAAGTTCACACCACAAGCAACACCTAGCAGTAAAGCAACACAATGTCATTCAATTCAATGAAGAGCAGGTGACTTCCAGTGACACAAGTGACAGTGACCATTGGCAACAGGAAGTGGGCAGGTCTAGCAAGCCAATAAAGCTGAAATTGCTCAACTTTATGCAAATGATAAGCGACTTTTGAGAGCGACTACCATTAGGAATAAAGTAGGCAAGCTAACGTCATCCGTCTTCCCTCAATTACTGCAGGGTTTGTAGTTGGCGGTGTGAATCGGGCTTTAGTGAAAGTATGTTTTATTAATGTTTTTTCAACATGCTCTCAAACTTGTGGACTCACACAACACTTGGTAAACTAAATACTTGCTTATTGACGGACACATTTGACATTTTTATTAAGGCTACCTCCAGCAGGCAGCGTATTGAGTAAGGCAGCAGGTTCTTGACAGTCACTGCGGGGTGCAGGTGGATGATATAAGCAGGGTCCCAGTCTCCCTCCCCGTGGCTGGCTATATGACTCAGGTCATCGGGCACAGCCAGTGTGTTCACCACCAATGGCAGTAAGCTGCTATCTCTCGCTGGACACTGCAACACTGCGCGAACCTCTGAGCTCACATGCACATGCTCCTTCCAAGCGATGCAAGTGGATGATGCTTGATACTGATCTTCTAAAGGACCAAGAGGCAGCAAGAACAACTGACTCCTTAAAGAACACACACAACAGTAAGTTATTTAAAGTAAAGAACTGTGTAATGTATAAACTAGAAACCACATTTGCATCTCTTCTTCACACCTGTAAGCTTCCAAAGGAACATGACACTCCTTCTCAGGCTCAGCGACCCCTACATTTACCAGCACACCAAGCTCAGAGGAATACTTCAGGAGAGCAAATGGTACCAAGAAATGGTTCTTTATCTGTAAACATAAAACATAAATATCATGATTTATCATGCTCATTTGTTTATTCAGACAACTGGAGAGGTGTAGGTGTATGATAATTGCAGGTAAAGTGAGCAAACACACCTGTAGGGGGGAACGTACTGTGATGACCTTATTGCCCTCACTGGCATCGATCTGAAGAAGCACAGACACGGCTTCATCTTGCATGGGTCTCCTAACATTATAGAGTCTGCGGCCAGGCTTACCCAGGGGAATATTGGAAATCTCACTGTAACCTGTGGGAACTGCAGGAGACATTTACGTTAATAGTGGGTTAAAGGGAAACAGTAAGGTTGGAATATTTATTAAGTTTCTATATTATTATTATTATTATTATTATTATTATTATTATATTTCTATATAGCTTCCGTACATATTATAGTTTATATTATAGCCTATAGCTGCTTGATACAATGAAAAGTTGTACTAAAGAATGTAACAATATTTAACAAAGACACTATATGAACGTTCTTATAAGAAACTATGTGAAAGGATTACGGTTTGGACAAAATGGTGGATTTAAAGATATTGAAAAGCTAAAAAACGTCAAATTCTGTTGTTTCTGTATAGGCAATTTCCTTAAAAACAGTACATTTGTCATTTGTTTCAAAACCTTGTGAGCATTGCCAGCAATACAGGTGTGTTCTTAACATTCTAATGGTACACATGTTGCTGTCAAGGTGGGTCACTAATTTTGAATATTCAGTTTATTGGGTGTATTTTGGCCATGTGACTGACCTATACTGAGATTAAACAAGCAGCTTTCCTGTCTTTGCAGAGCAGAAAGCCGTGATGATCGTTCAAATGTGGAATGTTCTAAATCTATACTCTTTTCCATGGCTAACTCATGAAGTTTAACCGCTGAAGACGAGCCGACCAGACGTAGGTTGGAGCTGTGCTGAACGATGAGTGGAATTCCTAATGCATTGCGGATGGTAAAGGGGGATTTTTCCTTCAGAGAGTGGTCAAAAGTGGAAGCTGTGCTTTCAGAGAATGCCTGAAAGTTGAAGCCAAAAAGAGAAATAAATTGGATGATATGAATTAAAACATTAATGTTATATTTCATAATGCATTCTTGGAAAACATTATCTTGGTGAATGATGTTCTCTAGACTAAATGTTTACCTTCGCCAGGTTATTGAAGACCTTGAGACAGCACTTGGATACGGTGATGTTCATGGTGTCTTTTGAACATATGGTGATGGCTGTGCGAGAGTCTGGCAGCATAATGAAATCATCCCCAGGAACTGGACTTTTATCTCGAACAGGATTATTCTTCATCTACAAACACACACACACACACACACACACACACACACACACACACACACACACACGCACACGCACACGCACACGCACACGCACACGCACCAACAAAAACTCAACAATCTGCTATATATTTCACAGGACAGCAGCTTGGGTTCATATTTATTGGATGAGAAGGACTATTTCCAAGAAATAGATTCTCTACCTCTACTTTAAGGTTCCACCTCCGTTTTCCATCATTCACTCTCTCAAGCAATGGCTCCCATACTGCATGAGTCTCATTAAAATAGTTAACCTAAAAAAGAACCCAATATAATTCATATCAAAATCCAAAACACCAATTATGAGCGCACACACACCTCCAGTGTCATATCTGCAGAAGCACTGAGCAATGATGACCAGTTGTGAGCATTGCTTGTAAAAGACAATTCCGCAAGCAGAAGAGGAACCGTCCGATGGCCCAATCCAGACTCCAGCGTAATCTGAACCACCTTCACGTTTACTCCAAAACTCTCCCCGTCCCTGCTGCTGTCCACATCCCTGAAGCTTTCAAAGACCTCAGAGGCAGTGTCCACACCCAGAAACCAGTAGTTAGCATTAGCAACATTTATAACAGACCAGAGACTGTTCAGATCTTCAGAAGTCTGCTGTGATGCCTCCTCCCTTGGTTTGGGTGTCATGGCCGCCATGATAGTCATTACAGTGTTAAGAATGATAGGAGAGATCTAAGAGACCAGAAATGAAATGTGTTGGGCAAAAAAAATTCAAGTTTACAGCAGCATTATAAGCATTTGTTAACATTAAAAGGACTTACTTTTACTATGACCTCCTCTACAGTTACTGAGCCAGTTAAAGGGGCATTGGTTGGCATATTGGTCTCAAGTTCAACAGAGCATGGCCTCAGCACCTACAATAAAATAAAATGAATTGCTTCTAAAGCAGCCTTTTACATAACTATATATAATATGCTACATTTAAATCAGTGATTAACAGCCAAACATACAGTAGTCACAGCTTTGTCAGCATCGTCTCTAATGAAGGGGCAGGCAAGAACTTTAAGGCTTCTAACGCTGGCCTTCATAGTTTGGCCGATCTCTTCAGACAGAAGGCTAAAGTCACACTGGAATGAGGCAACCAGTGCCGGAGCATCTGCCTTCATCAGATTAGCCACAAACACCACTTCTGGGTCCACAACAACTGCCCGCAATCTGGTTTTCTGCCCTGAATCTGAATATATGAATTAGCTCAAACACATAATAACTCAACAAGCAAGATTATGGTTACAGCAGTACCTGCTTTAGGTTCGCTTTGAATTTTAGGTTCCGAGACGTGTTTAAGCTGTAAATGACTGATTTTGTCTCGCTGTGCAGGTGGGCTTGTGGGCATGGCTTGTAGAAAAAAGTCACCAACGGCCATAAGGAACTCCACACTGGCACACAGATAGAGCTTCTGTAGTACAGCGACCACTGAGCGCTCTTCCATACTCTGAGAGTATTTCACATCTATCATGGGCTCTGATGTCTCCTCATCTCGTCTTCCCAGCATCCTGCAGCACAACATCATCACTCATTGCTCACAACAAACACCAAGAGCAACATTATATGTAGTTACATCCCTTTCTTAATGCCAGTATTAACTATTCATAAGGCAAGATGTGTTTGTTAAAATGCTAAATTCTGTCATAATTTATCCTCTTTTGTAATACCTGTAAGTCATTCTTTTGCAGAAAACAAAAGAAGATATTTCAAGAAAATCAGTTCCAGCAGTAACCAACTTTTTTTCAAATATCTTCCTTTGTGTTCATTAATGCTTGAAATGTTAAAATAAGATGATGACAGAATTTTCATTTTAAAATTATTTTAATGCAGGATGTGTTTATGGATAACCTGGATGTGACTCTCTTTATTGCACTCCTCCTGTCATCCAGTGTGCAAGTGGTAAGGATGGTCCAAACCTCCAGATTGCCGTTACTGAACATTATACCAGAAGTCTTCATTTTACAAAGTATGAACTCGCCTAAACACAACTGCTCCAAGTGTGCAGAGGGCTATAAAAATAGAGAGATTAATGACACAAAAACATTCAACAATATTTAAGGGTAAAATAGCTTGGTGAATTCAACCTCATGTTGTTCCAAACCCATATGCAGATTTTACTTCTATCTATACTATTATGTGAAGCTATGATTAATAAGATAAACATTGCAAAGCTTCGATGTATGTGACACAGTGAGATTCATTTTTAAATGTTTTTTTGTTTATTTTAACAGTAAATTTTGAAGGAAATTTCACCATTCAGGTCTAAAGGTTCTGTTTGTTGTTACAAAATAAAGTAAAGTATGTTGTTTTAAACATTATAGAAAATGTCTTCTTTTGTCTTCCACTCTGAACTGAGTACAGATTTGGAAGGACTAGCAGGCATGAAAATGGAATAAAATTACATTGTGTAATCTGTTACATCAAAACTAATCCTCACCTGAATAGGGTCATTATTATAGAGAGTAAGACCAAGTGATTCTACATTGAAGCTGAACTTGACACTTTCCAAGGGGTCTGCTTCCCTTGATTTACTTTCAACCAGCTTCTCTACAATAATCTCAGACCCTGTCAAAACAAACCAGACATCTTTCTAGTAAAGACAAGTTAAGCTTTTGCATTAAACTGATTGTATTGTATTCTCTCACCAGTCTGTGTGCGAGTTCTGACCAGCTCGTTGTCTTGTTTTTGGGCCATGTCTGAGGCGCTCTGCACATCAGGCTGAGTGCCGCTCGCCTCTCCAATATTCTCCATCAGGATCCGCAGCAGCACAGTCAGGTCATCTTGACTCAGGGCCACCTGGAACACAGACAGACAGTGTTTAGTTTCCATGCAGAGAGAGAAAACTGGAGTTTCTCACAATCACTCCAGTTCTGATTGTAACCAGACTTGAGGAATATAGACCAGCCAAAACTAAATGAATCATTACAGAAAGACAGAAAGTAAGATTAGGTACACATCAAAGGCGAAGCATACTCGCTGACACTACATGTACAGACCTTCATGGGCTTTAGATCACCATCCACCTCTATAGCAGCCATCTTCTTGTACCACGATGCTGACAAATTACGTTTGACAGAGAGAACAAGGTTAACTGGCTCCAACAGTTTGGAACTAGGCTGCTCTGAGTCCTGCTCCATGGAAATTCTGAGGATTTTGAACAAAGATTGTGTAAGAAGAAACAGAGGAGGCATTCCAAGTAATTATGGATGACTAGAATCTGGCCAGTTGAAAATGTGAAAATATTTTCCCCTCATTTAAAAATGTAGAAGTACACAAAGATATCAAAAGCTACTTTGAAAATTATGTTTTAAATCAAGTATCATAAAACAGTTCCACTTTGTGGTTTATTTTTTAAATTATATTTAGTTTGGAGGAAACAGTTGGCATTAAAATGTATAGAATGTGTGTCTCTGTGACTGAAGAACGCAGACTGAAAATCAAGACCCATCACCAACAGCTCACAAATACAATGCAGATTTATATCTGTACTTCAAACTCAGATTTCCTGTAATCTATCAAAAAACACACACATCCACAGGTTGCTTTTATGAAACGTAGATGCTTAAATCCTTCAACACTTTTCCACAAGGAATAAATGTATGATGGCTGACTGCAAACTTCTACAAAGACATTGAAAAGTATGTTTTTTTAGCTTTAACATAATGTTTTATTCATGCAATTCAATGTCAGTATTAAATATTGCAGTACTGGCCATTACAGCATGAAAAAAAAATTACATTTGATTTAATTACCAAACCTCTAAAAGACACAAAAAATGTTTTTCCAAAGCTCAGCTCAATTCAGGCTCTTAAAAAAGATTTGTTGTTCTTTTCTCTTTTATGTGGCAGTACCTGGACAGTTTTAGCTGAGTGAGCTCTATATCCATATTATCAATGACAGCAGGCAGTGGACGACCATCCACTGGGAGCAGAGAGAAGCAGTTTCCAACAGTAATGAGCCCCAAGTCCGCCTCCACAGCATTATGGGATGTGGAAGACTGGGGGATGATGATAAGAGGGGCTTTCAGTCTGATGTCCATGGCGAGTCTGAAGCTCTTTTGAGCAAAATCTCTCACACTGGAAGCTGCTTTCTCAGCGGCCTGAGCCGTGGCAGCACTGAGAGCCTCTTTAGCTGTCTGGAAGTTGTTACTAAAATTCTGTGAGGAGTAGAAAATTGGTTAGGGGTCTGAAATTAGCACATCCAGGTGTGTGTGTGTGTGTGTGTGTGTGTGTGTGTGTGTGTGTGTGTGTGTGTGTGTGTGTGTAAAAGAGAGATACAGCGTGTGTAGCTCTAACTCACAAGCAATGACATGACAAATTTGTGCAGGTAGACCACTTGAATACAGCCAACGTTGAGCTTCACTTTGCCATCGACCTTTGATGTATCAGAATAACCAGCCCCCTCAGTGGCATTAGGTGTGAGACTCATGCTAAAGCTAAACACCTCATCGCCTACGATAGAGATTGCCTAGGGAATGAATGAATAAATATGAGAAAAGACCTAAATATAATTTTATTTCAAATGTCAAATCTGTTTATATAAATGTAAGTTTATCACAATGCATAATGGTTAATGAATAGCAAATATTAAACTGCATATTAAATATGTGAGTTCATGGGATGGTTTGCCTTTTTGTGAATTGTCTTAGAATCCACATTGATAACGATGAAGTCCCTCAGACGGGTAGACATGTGTGTCTGAGTTCCCTGCATTCGGAGAGAGCCATCCAAACCTACAGGAGCACATTTAGACATCCAACTCATTAGTTAAAACACAATTTAAATGATCAACTGATTTTCACAAAAATCAGCTGTCCCGCAGCTTAGAGAGTAGAGCATGGGACTTACAATGCCAGAGACATAATTCGATCTCAGGGATTGCACTCACTCAGAATCTAATAGTCCAATGCAATGTAAGTCACTTTAAAGTGCCAAATGCATGAATGTGAATATAAAAACAATAGTTCCATCAGGGCTCTCTCATGAAATAGGACTTGGTGTGGCTAAGAAAAGATTTAATTATAAAAATGATCTCTAATCAACATAATAAAATCAGATAGAGATACAGTAATAATGCTAAATTAATTATTCTATTAAAATGATTTTTAGAAAATAAATAAAAACATTAATAAAATGTCACAGTTATTGTGACACCCCTATGTATTGGTGTTATAATTTTCATATTATGATTATAAAATAAGATATAATAATTATTTACTGTTGTGACCATAATGCAACTTCTCTTAATGGTAAATTGTAACTGCCAATACACTTACTACAGTCATTTTTGCAAAAGAAAACAATACTTACCCTGAATCTTGATGTCTGCCATGTTGCACTTCTGGTCACACACTAACACATTAAATGCGCCCAGCTGCATGTTAACCTTCAGGTCAATGACATCCTCATCAGAGGGAGAGCTCAGTGCAGCTGAGACACAAACATTCCCGTGTTACTTCATCTTAAACATATCACATGTGCAGTTTCAGAACAATGGGTGAACTCCAAAGAAAATTTTTGCGTATCTGAAGTGCAGTTTAGGAAAGGGACAGTGGGGCGCCCTTCAAAGTGTGCAAAACATATTGAAATTCACCCAATAAATGCAGTTGTGTGTGTTTACTGGATTTGGTTGAGGTTGTTTTCGGTTCTTCAGTCTTTTTGTTTTCTCTCTCTGGTGAGGGAAGAGTGCTACTGGATAGGGCAACAGACAGGAAATCCATAGTTGAAAGAAGAGCCTCAGTGTGCAACATCAAGTCTAGTGAGGAGAACAACACCTGAGGGCATACATACCCGTACATATATTATATATATACACACACTAACACACACACATATACATATATATAAAAACTTTGAATTTTCTAAATGGTAAAATGTGGAAAAAAAATCAGATGTTTACATTGATCATCTGCTCAGTATTATTGTAGATGCTAGCAAAGTTGGGCCCATTTCGATCAGCCTGCAAGGAAAATAACCAACAACTTAATTTCACTTCATCTTTAACAATGAAAAAATGAACAAGACAGTATTTTTAGGAAAGCAATTATTAACAATTCTTTGTAGTCATTTAAGAGGATTTAAAAGTACTGAAGCTTAATACATTACATGCTGTAGTTACGTAAAAAGAGGATTATAATGTTTTTTAGTGAATATATACAATTGCACAACTTTATCAGTCCACTTATGCTTGATAGATACTGCCACTCCACTACAGTCACAGCCCTCATTCACTTAAAGAACAGCCACTTCAAAAATGCTCAAGAGCTTAATGGCTCCTGTCTGTCCCTATCTGCCACGTTGTTTTGATACAAATTATAGGGCTGTTTTGAATAAATAATATAAGGATGAAATCTTGTTTAAAATTTAATAGACCTGGCAGCAGATTTCTATTCTACCGGTATGAGTGATTTTAAAGAGACAGTTAACCCCCTTATTTACTAACCATTGTCATTTCAAAACCGTGCAACTTCCATTTGCAACACACAGTAGAATACAATTCGCCAAATGTTGGTAACCAAGCAATGGGGGAACCCATTCACTTGCATTGGTTTTATGTCTGTATAAAAGATGTGAATGGGTACTGCTGTGGTTTGTTTAACAATATTCTTCTAAATATATTTATTTAGTGTTTTGCAGAAGGAAGTCATATACTGTAGATTTAAAATGACAAGTAAATTATGACAGAATTTTTGGGTGAACTGATGCTTTTAAACAATTCTGAGTTGGGAAATACATGTGGAAGTAACTACATATCAGTGCAAAAAATAGGCTTATCGACATTGTATTTGTGTACATGTATTGAAAATATTTAAGTTACCTTAAAATACTTGACTTCAAGAAGATCAGTTCCTGATTCTGCTGAGGAACTGATTATACACAGTGGTTCCCCATTTGAATCTGCAGAAAGGAAAGAAATAAAAATCATTGCACTAATCTGTTTTGTGGCTTCACACATTAATATTAAAAATGTGAAAAGCACTACAAACCAGGGAACTCCAGGCATTTCATAGAGATTCTTTTAATGTATGTTGTGGCCTCCATGTCATATTTTCTAACTTTGCTGTCAATTCCAAGCTGAGCCACATGCAGGATCAAAAATGGACACTCCTTTTTATTTTTGTAGTTTTTTATTTTCAGCGTAACCTACAAAGTAAAAACATATGATTACACTCATTAAATATAGTAATGCTGAAACTAAGAACTTAAGATTCTTTTTTCAAATTACCTCTTTGATTTCAAAATTGAGCAGCACATTGACAAGATTCTCACTCAAGGTGCTATTAGTGATCGATGTTTGACTTCCCATCCCCACAGAAAGTGTATCTATCAGTCCTTCATCTGCCACAGCTTCATCTGTCAAAAAAAAACAAGAGTTAAACCTACGGTCAAGATACACTTATTGAGGAACAAACAATAAATTGTTTTATACCTTTAGTGGAAGCTTTTGTTTTCTCCACTGCAGCTGCTTTGCTTCCTTCACCAATGTTATCTGCTAAGATTCTCATCAGGACCCCAATATCCTCCTGACCAAGAGCCATCTACAAAAGTTGAAAAAATACAAATCTTCAACTTCTTCTTCAGGCAATTATCTATCTATGGTAGTATACACTTACCTTCATTGTCTTCAGTCCTCCTTTGACCTCCATTCCTGGAAT
The DNA here is from genome assembly GCA_033220385.1 of Triplophysa yarkandensis. Taxonomy (NCBI): domain Eukaryota; kingdom Metazoa; phylum Chordata; class Actinopteri; order Cypriniformes; family Nemacheilidae; genus Triplophysa; species Triplophysa yarkandensis. Next base: position 21,208,540 of record CM065654.1, on the reverse strand, counting down.
TTTATTGAACCAGGTGGCAGCCAAATTACGCTTGACCAGCAGTTCTAGATTTATTGGCTCCAGGATCTCAATATCTGGAAAAGCAGCATCATGCTTCAGACTGGTCCTAACACAAGAACATTACAAGAAAAGTAGATCAGTAGATTTCTACAGCTTATTCTTTAAGCAAACAAACAAAAAAAGACTCAAATATGATATACAATAGATTTCCCTGGGGTCAATAATTTTGGCACTTTAATCAATCAAAATGACATATTTGAAATAAAATTCTGTGAAGATTCTTGTGCTTTAAAATAGCTTGAATGTAACAATACATCTAAGCTTCATTATGTATAGGCAAAAACATGAAATTGCAATGTAGCCCTGTCCCCACCCAATCACTCTCAGCAGCTTCAGACGCTACTAAAACTGAAACTGAGAGCTAACAAAGCAGTGCAGCCATCATTTATCCTTGCAAATCTATGGCTCGGTCTGCTGATACAAAGGGTTAAATAAGTCAATGTGATTGGTTACAGGTTTATGACATTAAATAGGGTTTTTAAACGTATTTTGGAAAAAATATTCTCCACAAATGGTTACGAATTTTGACATATATACAACATTAAGAAGTATATTTTCACCACAGGGGGCATAAACACGTCTTTAGTGATAGCTACAGTTACCTAGATAGTTTGAGTTGTGTGAGTTTTATATCCATGGTCTCCAAAACCACAGGTAATGGGAAGTCCTCAGCTGCCAGAAGTGAGAAGCGGTTCCCCACAGTAATGAGACCCAAGTCAAACACAAATGCATTATGGGATGTGGAAGACTGGGGGATGATGATAAGAGGGGCCTTTAGTCTGATGTCCATGGCGAGTCTGAAACTCTTCTGAGCAAAATCTCTCACACTGGAAGCTGCTTTCTCAGCGGCCTGAGCCGTGGCTGCACTGAGAGCCTCTTTAGCTGTCTGGAAGTTATCTACAAACATCTATGAAAGGCAACAAAAAGTTAGATACATCTTTAAGTGAGGGTTAGTTAAAATAAGAAATGTTTTTATTGTAAAAGCTTGGAATCCAGTGTAAATCATGCCAGGATGTTTTTTAACTTTGCCTGAAGGCCAATTTTACAACAAAGGGTTGCAAATTCAGACAGGGGTGGAAAAGCAGTGCTGAAGGTGTATTTGGTGAGTAGGACAGGGGATGATTATAGTGTCAGGGTATGTCAGGAGGGCACCTACTGCTTCTATTTAACATGTATGGAATTGCAGTTAGAACCAAAACATTCACTTCGTGCGAAATTTCATCCCAGATTTTTGTCATTTCTAGCTCAGTATGCATGAGAAACACAAGCACATACATGCAACTGAATTTATACATTCAGGATCAAGTTATTTATATTTGCTACTCTTTGCTGCATTTTTGACACGTTATTTTCCATCTCTACACGTAACAGGAACATAACACAATTAAATGTTTTAATAATGTATGCACCAAATGTCAAGAATCTTAATATTCAAAAAAAGACAAAAACAACAACGAAATGTTGTTGTTAATCTGAGCTATGAACTAAAAGCTTTCAAGCCACAGCTTAGATCAATACTGTACATCTATGAATCATTAAATAAAAATATGACATTTGATTTTTTTTCAGTTGTGTGAGAGTTTAAAATGAATGTTAAAGGATTATGTATATCAGTCCTGAATTATTTTTTAAAGATATTTATAATATCTTCATAAAGCTTCAGATTTAAATGTAATTATTTTAGACTATCTATCTATATATATTGCTCATATATTATGTCTACTTCATACAAGAAATCCACATGTACCATAAAGTTAAGTTCAGTGTTTAGATATATTTCAATGTGGGAGAATGTGCAAAAGTGCATTTAAATTAAGCTGCAAAGCAAAAGACTTTAATGCAGCATGCCCAAGTCTGTACCTCATCAGCAGAGGGATACTGATAGCTAAAAGAGTCCTGAAAAAGGAAGACACAGTTAACGAAAACTAAGAGGGAGGGGAGGTCTGGAAAGAAAAGCAACAACAAAGGGAAAGACAGAAAGATCAAGAACAAAACCACAGATATCTGACAGAAAGACAAATTCTGAATTTTTCAAAAGTCATGAAGTGACTAATACAGGTTAACAGACATGCATGCTTGTAGAAATGTGAACATGTCTTGCTTGTAAATGTTTTTAAAATGTGTGTTGAGTTCTCACCAATAAAGACATGAGAAACTTGTGCAGGTAGACGATCTGAATGCAGCCCAGCCTAAGGATGACTTTCCCATCCACTTTTGAGGTGTCAGAGTAGCTGTTCCCTTCAGTTGCCCCAGGGTACAAAGTCATCATAAAGCTGAACACCTCCTCTCCAACTATTGAAACTGCCTGGTTTTCATCGAAATACAAACAGTGTGGTGCTTATTAATGTGATAAAATCACCTCACAATTAGGGGTGGGTGAAATGACCAATATCAATTTCACAGAATAAGCGTTGTTTTTACATGAACAGTGTTGTTTTACTGTAAGAATCACCCATCTTATATATAATTTTTCTCAAACATAGTGATTTATTATGAATGCTCTCTCACCTTTTTATGGATTGTTTTTGGATCCACATCAATAACAACAATGTCACGCAGGCGACCAGAGACCTCGGTTTCTTTTGCCTGGACCACCACAGATGCATCTATACCTGATGGATGTAAATACATATAAAATGGCATAAATATCCTCATGATGCCAAGTATTTTGAATCTAAATTCATGATTCTATAAAATGACAAGCATTAAATGAGGCAATACATTGAGTACTATTGTATGTTATTTGATCAACTATTTATTTTAATAAAACAATAACATACTGTTGACATAGAAATTATTTATTATTATTAATGACTTATTCTTAATTTTTTACCTTGAACTCGGATGTCAGCAATGTTGTTTCTGTCATCGCAGACAGACACTCTGAATGAACCAAGCATGGCAGACAGCTTAAAGTTCACAACACCAGAGGCTTTTAAACCCTTTGACACTAAAATGATAAAAACAGTACTGAACACAGTGCGAAAAAATGAAAGCAGTATAGACTGCCACATGCTTGTAAACAAGCATAAACTCTGCATGACAACTCAAGACCAGTGCAAAGAACAAGATGATTCAAATCTATTAGTTACCCATGAAAAAACCTAAAAAACAGAGACAAAGACAGCATAGACCCATGAGCAATTTTCAGTGCTTATCTGATGATATAAAATTAATAATTCCAATCAAACATAATACAAAACTCTTATGCAATATAAAATACATGTGTGTGTGTATGTGTTTACCCGTTTTCCCTGCTGCAGCTCTCTCAGTTTTTCTCTTGGTTTCTCTTTCTTTAGATGCTGTGATCTCCTCTGGTAATGCTGAGTTCATGTAGTTGATGGTGGAAAGCAAAGCTTTTGTGTGTAACAGGAAATCCAAAGAAGAAAACTCCACCTGGGAAATGAACCAGAATCATAAAGTACATAACAAACCCCTTTGAATTCACACACTGCTAAAATTGATTTCATACCAAACAAAATTTTATCTTAACTGAAATTACAAAATAAAAAAACTTTAACCGTTCTAATTCTAAATTTTACTTAGCCTCTTGTCATTTTAAACCTGTTTGACTTTTGCAGATTATTTAAAAAGATATTAACAAAAATGTTTTAATCAAGCAACAGTGGTACCCATTGGCCTTAAAAAAAAAGTCAATGGGTACTGCCGTTGTTCTGTCCCCAAAATACTTAAAAGATCTTCCTTTGTGTTCTGCCAAAGATTTTTAAAATGACAGGAGGTTAAGTAAATTACATTTTAAATTTTTGGGCAAACTATTATTTTTTGTAACTTTAACAATTTCAATTAACTTTTAATAAATGTATTATGTTTAATTAAAAAAAATGTAAACATGGAAAGCCCTGTAGACAAGTTTACTACACTACTATGTATGTATTATAATTAAAACAGTAACAACAGTTTATGTGTGTTACTTAAATCTCATGTAATACAATATACATTTTTTCCCATAATAAAACACAAATTGAGCACTGACGTTTTTGAACAAAAGATAATATGTTAATAGATGTGACCTGCACCTTTAGTGTCTGCTCGGTGTTATTAAAGGAGGAATTAAAGCTGGGTCCATTTACATCTGCCTGAAGGTCACAGAAGAAACAGAATAATTCACAAACACTCAATAGCCTGCACAAACACTCACACAAATTAAACCACAAAACACAAGAGTCTTTCAGTGATGGTATGATCACTAGGATGTTTGTGCTCACTTTGATGAACTCCACTTTCAATAGATCAGAGCCATGCTTGTCTGAAGAGGTAATTAGATGGAGGGGTTGATTGTGTGCATCTAAAACACACAAACAAGGAAGTCTTAGAAAGTTCAACAGCTTTAATTACTTCAAACAGCATCTTGATCAGAAATTACATGCAACCAGTCGCTCAATGCACTGAAACATTGTTATGAGATTTCAATAAAGTTGCATCAACATCTTATGTAATTCTGGTTTTTGTGTGTGTGCATTTCAAAACCTCTAATCTCGCAGTAGTCAAGGCTGATCTTGCGGAGATATGACGTGACTGTCAGATCAAAAGTTCGTATCTTGCCCTCAGCACCCAACTGACACACATTCAACGCCAACACAACATCTTCCTGAGCGGCTTGCCTTGTTAGCTCCAACAACACCTACACACACAAACACATAAATCCCACAAAAAACACATACAGGAATCATAAACAAAATAGCAAGAATGAATTCACAGAATGATGATTGATGTTATAATGGCATCTTTCATTAAACAATGTGTCAGTGATGGCTAAACCGACTATGTAAGCTGTCATATAAAATGGACAAAATTTTATGATGTGAGAGAGATAAAGAATGGAAGATTAATGAAGCAGCATGTACCGCTTTGACTTCAAACTGAAACTGCACTTCTGTGAGTTCCTCGAGGGTTGATCTGAGAGTGTCTTCATCCACAGACTTCTCATTGATGTCAACATCAGAGTCTGAACACATACATATACAAAGATACATAAACAGATAAATGAACACTAGACAGAATCAGTTAAAAACAATATTTTGAAACAATCAACAGTGCATATCCACTGTTTAAAAAGTCAGCATAGATGGATGGCTGTATTTTTACCTGACTCAACAGTATAGGACAGAACTGCAGGGTCTAAACCCAACACATTTGGCCTGGCATCAGACAGGGGCATCCCCAACACCTTTAAAATAATTTCATTATAATCATTATCCTTACAATAGCAAATTATAAAAAATGCTGACTGTTTTCTTTTCAATAGTTTTATATTTTAATATTAATTTTTTTCTGTGTATGTGCTTCATACTACCAAGCTCCAATAAAAGATGATATGCCTCAGTTTTTTTGCCTTAAGTATGCTGTGATAAACAGACGTGTACAAATACTAATAATACAATATAATATTTTTCTTACATATATAGACTTGATGCCTGTTCGCTTGTGAATAAATGGACATAAATAGTTTTTGAATTATTTAAAACAGTCTAAGATCACTGAGCAGATTAATTGGAGAGACAGTGATGCGGATTGAAAATGATGTGTTCCTGAATTGTTCAATGTGTGATGACTGAGACTGCCTTGTGATGTTCGAAGAAAAAACGGGCTAAATTTAAAAGCAAGAAGCTCTTTGTTTCACACTTAACACATGACTCTTTAAACACTGCATGTTGCAATTCGTTTTGGAGACATTCCATTTTCAAAGCTTCCGAAAAACCACTTAAATGCCAAAGGTCAAATGTGTGTAGCTCCCTACAAAGAAATTTGCACAAAATGGTCATGACTTATTCAAATGTTTGAGATGATGCAGAGTAAATGGACTCTATGTTAGTTTGTTTCATGGTTTTCTGACCTTTTCTGTAGGTGTAGTGGGTGGGGTTGAAGAAGTCTGTGGGAGTGGAATACTGTCCACAAGCTCCAGAACACCCTGGATCTTCTGATCAGAGATCTTCACATGAAGCAACGGCAACTCTCCAGACACTTTAAACCTGTAACAAATCAGATTTCAGTGAACGTATAGAACAAGAGAGCACATAGTGAATGAGTGAAAGAAAGAGAGCTGACCTGGGCATACGGGAATCTTTGTCTACCATACATTTGGCAAGCTGAAGAGTAAAGTCCATTGGTTGCAAGATGTGCTGATGGGAGGAACCCTGAAGACGAGCATTCTTCCATTTTTCTCCTTTAAAACCAAAAATTCATGATGAAATGTAATTATAGGCAAAAAACATATTTTTCATGTGTTTATTTTCATGAGTTGATTTCTTTGCTGATGTACAGTACTGTGTTCACCTGATTTGCTATAAAGTATCTGAACACTGCGAAGCTCCAAAGAATATCTTTCATATGCTCGATCCATTATTTCCTCCAGAGATGAGAAACTGACAGATACCTGCTGATGACTGCCTTGATCTATGCTGTTCAACTACACACACAAACATTCACAAAAATAGTCATGCATCATGAGGTACTGTTTATCAATTATGCTTTTAGTTCATTCCCTCACCTGCAAGTAACCAAAATCAATGATCATGAGGTCTGAATTGCTGTCATAGAAGCCAGACTTGGGCAGGAGCAGATAGGAGGGTTTAAGATCAATCCTCAAGTCCAGCACCTTACGTGTCTCAATGATGTGAGACAAGCCTGGTTTCAGAAGAAGAAGAAAGTTAAGCATCTATCTGCAAGATAATATTTTGATCACATCTTTGAAGAATAATTGGAATGTGGGTAAGGTTACCACTGGCTGTTTTCTCCTTGATCTCCTCAAGTTTGCTGAGTGTTGCGGAGGTGATGACTTCCAGGTCAACCCCTTTACCCGTCTTAAAGAATTCGGTGATGCCGATGACTGTCAACTGCAAAATAAACAAATAAGCCTTACGTTTAACAAGCTTTGTTATGACTTATTTACTGTAATTACAGGGCTACATATTTTGTCTGAGTATATATGCTGTACAGTAAATACACAAAATAGCTGTAAGCTGGCTAAACCCCACCACCCCATCACATTATTAGAGTAACACTCAGCTCACAGCGTCATAGATGATCTCCACAGGTTGTGAATGAACTCTTAGGAGCTGGTCAGCATTGCTGTTTTCTGGGTTGAGCTCGAACAAGACGCTGAGCAGGGAGGAGTCAGAGTCTCCCAGTGATGCTATGAGAGACGGCACTTGCCCCTGCTGCTGCAGTCCAGTCACATACCAGTGCTCCAACTTAGCTTCCACTCTACACAACAAAGAGACACTATATCACACATATCTTCATACAATAAACATAATATTAACTTACTGGAGGTACACTGTTTATACATTTTGAGAGCCTATATCTTAGGAATCGTTTATTTTAGTCCACCGATCAAAGGCACAGTATGTAATGTTTATCACTAGAGGTCGCAAACAACAATGCAAAAATAGCTTGATGAGACTGTGGAAAACCATTACATTTCTGCATAACCCCTAATTTGTCTTAAGAATTTAAAGATTATTGGAAATCTTGGGTTTTATATAGCTGTTGGATAGTTTAAAGATAAAATATTAATTATTGTGCCTTTAATACTTCTATTCATACAGAATAAGTGCTTAACGGGGTTAATTCACCAAAATTCTGTCATAATTTACTCATCCTCATCATTTAAAACCAAATTGACATTCTGTCTTTCGCAAAACACAAGTTGGTAACAGAATAGTAGTGGCACTCATTCACTTTTTTTTAATGGCAACAAGAAAAATGCAAGTTAATGGGTTACAGTTACCAACATTCAACAAAATCCCTTCTTTTGTGTTCTGCTCAAGAAAGAAATTTAGATGGTTGGAAATGACAGTAGATTAGTAAATGATGACAAGTATTGGGTGAACTATCCCTTTAAAATCAGTAGTAGTCTCACTTGAAATTAGTGAAAACTTGAACCTGGAATCTTAATGAATAAACTTTTCTTATTTATATGTCTAGTGTAAAACATACTTGATGGCTTGGGCTCCTGGTCTCTGTGAGATGGTCGTACTGAGGTCGATCATTTGCACTTTGAGGGTCTCTGGAACACCGGGCTCCTCTCTGAACGTTACTGATGTGCTTAAAAGCTTAAATGTGACGATGACAGCTACATACTACACATAAGAACCAAATAGATTTCAGTATTAACCCAGGCTGAGGGGGATGAACTTACGTTGCTCATTCTTCAGTCAAAGTAAAGATGATTAAACAAAACATAATGTCAATAAAATGTCCAATTCTCCACACTCACATGTTTTGGTAAGGCAAGGTTGTGTGAGCTCTCACTGTAGCCAATGGCTGTGTAGAGTTTGGATTTCTCTTCAGAGGTCATAATGGAATCTATACCTGTTAAAACACACATGTACAGAAATGCAAATCTATTGCAAATGCAATTCTGTATTTATTTACAGAGAGATATGAAAATACATTTAGAGATAAAATGCACACTTTCTGGTTCTTTATCCTCTTCTTCCTCTTTTTTCTTCCCTTCTTTTCTGCCAAAAAAGCCACTGAAGAAGCCTCCTCCCCCACCCTGTTTCTGAGTGACGGCTTTTTTAGCCACAGGCTTGTGCCCTGACCAAACAACCTGAGGAGAGAGAAAGTACTGTAGGGTTCCTAAACTGTATTACAATCGAAAAACTATCAGTAACATTCAGTTACATACCTCCATCTGAGCTTGCTGTCGGCCCAATACAATGTTGAACACATCCAGATGTTTCTCAAGCTCCTGAGATATGGAATGAGACATACAATAAATAATTATTCATACATATACATATGTGTATTATTTTCATTGAACCAGTCCTAAGGTTGTCACAAACTTTTGGTTTGTACCTGGATCTGTTTTTCAGTATCCTCTCTGACTTTCCCCTGTGTGAGTTTGCATTTGTAAGCAGCTTTGTAGGCCTTAAGCGTGTCTCTATGCTTCTTGATGTAGCTCCAGCTCCACATCTTGTTAAAGTGTTTGATGTGTACCTCCAGTATACTGCTAATGCCGTATTTCCACCTGTAAGTAACACAAAGCCCAAATTTATCAAACCATTATAAAACCAAGCTTTGATTGAGTTAGCATGAACATCACCTGTACTTACCACTGCTTTGCGTTTCTGTGAACTGGAACATCAGGCCTGAACTTTCTGTAAGGGCTGTTCTTCACCATGCAGTCTATCGACTCCAGAAGATCCACCATAGACAGGTACTAAGATAATCAAGCAAAAACAACATTACAGAGTTGTTGCTTCCCAAAGACAGTACATCAGTAGTAAAACTGTGTAAGTCCCGATTGTATACAGTATATTTTTAAATGCACAGTATTATCTTTGTTAAAGGTTCTGACAACGTTTTCATACCTGAGGCTTGGTCATCTCAATGGCAATGTTCTGAACCTCCAGGTGCAGGTTTGCTTTAGGTGATCTAAGCTCAACTTCTGCATTGGGGTTAATGCACATCTTTGCAGAGGCAAAAATGGGTTTGAAAACTAAACATTGAAACAAAACAGAAGTGCATTGGTTAAAAGCACTACCTCAAAATAATATTACACAGTGTACATTGGAAGAAAAGACAAATTACAGCAAAAAACATTAAATCAATAATGCTGTTCTACTTCTTAATGGACCAATGTATATACTTTGAAGGTGGTATTGACAGAATAGCATTTAAATAAACAAAACGTATGTACTCAAAGGTGTGTAAAGACCTTAAATACTAAACAGGTTTATTTTCATTCTCTTAGAATGCACAACACTGTACATGTTTCTTACGGATGGTTTCGGTTTAGTTTAGCAAGTGTCTGTAGAACAGGCCTGTATGGCATGAATTTAATTATGGAAATATAATCCACATTATGTTTAATAGAGTTTGTGTGCTCAAAGGGTGTGTTGTGTTTTCATATGTTACAGTCTTCTACATCAAACATAAAACTTGGTGATGATGTTAGTACACACTAGATAAATGCTGCACTTGCATATATGAAGGATTAACCATAAAATATATAAATAAAACAAAAACTAGACCTCTGACCATCACTGGTTAAAATCCAGATTACAATGAATATAGATAACACATACTGTAATGATAGCCTTTCAGCTCCTCATTCCTTGTGCTGATTCCTGCTTTCAGTTTGTTCTGAATTTAAAAAAACAGACATATTTAATTCATTATTTAATGAAATGTAATGAAAACGTGGTCTACTTTTTGTGTTCCATAATCTTAAAACCTTCATTTTACAAAAAAAAATATTATACTGTACATTCACAAAATGTAATAATATATGTAGCATGTATTTATATATACATATAAATATTTAATGTCAGTGCGTGAGGTGTGTTTAGAAATATGTCTGTATGCTACGGAGCAAAATCACATTGAGGATGAGGATGTACTAAGATGTCTTGAATAGAAGTTTATCCCCTTGACCACACTAAGCATTATATCCCTAACAGTTTATACAAACCACACCCTTAAACACATATTGCATTAGAAAACAAAACCATGAGTGATAGACAACATTTTGCACTTGACATCTTAATCACCACATTTGTCTAAATAAGATTCAAGTTCTCCAACTGTTGCTCATACTTATTCAGTGGTGAATAACACTCGTTCAACAGACATTATTGCAAATACACAAAGTATGCACATATTTAAAATATCAGTGCATCATGCTTATGTGTTCTAATGGCAATTTATAGAAATGATTATCTGAGTGTAGCAAAAAAACTGATTAAAATACAGAACATGATCTGTTAGTACAGCTTTAAACTGTCCACAGGCTGTTTGTCATTTACAGAACTAAAGCAGATGTTTTATAGACGTTTGTCACTGCATATCAGATATCAGTAAGGACAGATGAATGTGTAGACCTCCTCATACTGGAGTAAGTGAGTCTGCAACTTTAATCTGGATGAGTCAGTTGTGTTCATTTAAGTTTAACTGATAACCAAAACCACTGCCAGTTTTAACATAGAAAGAGACAACTAGACCTTAGAGCAAGCAAACTCAAGCACCATCCCTTTCAAGAAGAGATGAAGAAAGAGATAAGCATGTTGTGCACTTAGGCCTGTTTCCCAGCTTATTTGCCTCAGAAACAAAGCTTTACATAGCAAACCACACACTAAACTTTGAATATAGAATACATATAGAGTGAACTATACTGTAAGCTTCTCTTCCTGTTTTGATGTTAACAGAATAGAGCTCTGCCATAAAATATCTTTTATCACGTGTCGGATTCAACCTTTGAGCTTTACTACATGAATGCTGTGCAAAACAGGATGTAGTATTGATTCTAACCCTTGAATTGAGTTAATTGCACATTTCAAATAGCACTTTTAGTAAACTAGTAAAAATTCTGTGAGCTGAACACACACATACACGCACACGCACACACGCACGCGCAAGCACACATGCAGGTGAGTTATTTATCTTGCATCATTAGCCTTAGACAGGACGAACAAACGCAACTCATTCTTCCTGTGTGCATAACAAGGCTTTTTGTTTGAAAAAAAATGTTTTATTCTGAAAAGCATGATGTATAGACAAAAAGGTGTCTGGCCGTGCAGCTTAGTGCAACTTCTTTTTTTAAAGTTTCAAAATTAACCATCCACCATGCTATAGGACGGAAAATTGTGAAAAAGTAACTTTAGTCTGTATTCATAAGTTCACATATAAACAAAAAAAAAATAGTAACACATTACCACTATCTCCTCCCAGGAGCCTCTGTAAAAGATCGGACTGTTGACATTCCAATAAGCACAAAAACAATCCAGGCGCCCCAGCTAAAAACGATGCACATACACAGACATTACAATCAAATGCTCAATATATGTTTTATAATGTCAAACAAGAGAAGTGTAAAGATCATACCTTGTAGATAATTTTGGCTGCTTCATTTAGAATACACGTCTTCCAGTTCTCATCTGTTGTCTATGAGAGAGAAAAACTCTGTTAACTGCAGGACTTATATAAGTGGAATTCATATCATTGTTGCAACTAACTTTGTATAGCACATTTATTCTAAGATTTAGAGGGATCACCTGTAAACTGAGCTCTGAAAGAGTCATGCCCATAGCAAGCGGCCTCTTAGGGTCCGACACCTGAAGCACATATGAAACCCATGCCACATGTTTAAAACCACACACATCATTAGATCACCCAGGACTAACATTAAAATTCCAAGGTCTTTGGATAAAGTTTTGGAGGGTCCTAAAAGAGCATCACCACATGGGAACACTCCTTTATTAGAGTCAATACTCACATCATCTTCATATCTGATGTGAATGCTGGTGATTTTTACTTGGAGGTTTTTGATAACCTGTGTCGCCAGTTTCTCAGCAAATGTGTCTTTCTTATCCTCCTGTGGCTTTTCTGAAATTAATAAAAACACACAGATTAACTGTCATTTCAACATATTCATGCTTATGAACTCAACAAATAAAAAACTGTTTTTGACAATATTTGCTCATGCTTGGGGCTCCACAGAGTTCATCACAGTCAGTCGCAGCCACCCACCTGCTTTATGTTCATGCTTTTTAGATCTCCTAAAGGTTTTTTTATGCTTTTTAAGCTTACGTCCTTTGTCTTACAAAGCGCAGCATTGGGAGAAAGAGAACAGTCGGTCAGGAGGAAAAGAATTACAGGGTACTCCAAAAAACACTCACACAAGACTGAGACGGGAAATAAGAATGAATTCACATACATGCAATCAAACAAACACTTTGACAAGAAATGCATAAATTAAAAGAGCCGGATACTTTCTTACAATGAGCCCTCAATACAAACATCACACAAGTAAAAGAATGCCATACAAAACATAAGATGGACATTTGACCGCTCTGTTACTACAGTGGGTTCAGTACCTACCCCGCGTTGGATTCTTATACACATAACTCTCGAGATTAAAAACAAACTCTCCATCCTGAGAGCCTGCCATCCATCAGATGCAGCACAAGGCAAACACATACAATTGTTAAGGATAGAGGGATAGAAGATGTGGATGATTGTCAAGAGACCTTAAGAAGAAGACAGAAATGCCCAGGTAGCTCACCTCGGCGTGCGACAAGCTGCAGAGTTTCCTCAATGCGCTGCAGCTCCCTCTGCTTGGCTTCCTGTAGGTAACGCTCTTCTTTAACTGGATCATACTTAATCGCTTCAAACACACAACACACATGTAGTCAGCAAAGGGTATTTCAGGTCATTTTCATCACCTTTAAATCTTAGACCTACCACCACCTCATATATAAAAAACAGAGAGACCACCACTGATCATGTGATCCGTACTGCACATAAATGACCAAAATCAAAGATGAAATATGATTTGCTGACTCAGTTCAGGAGTTGTTATTAGGGAAAACATACCTACAGATTTGACAGATTTGAATTTTTTTGTTTGTTTAAGAGTTTACTTTGAAGGCATTTAGAAACAAGTAAGGCTTTTGATGTTCTCAGCAAATCTATTTGAGGAGGTCACAGCATTAAATGATTTAAAATTGGCTGGTGATCATTTTGGTGATAAAAAAGATGAATTTTGACTCACATGACAGTAATGGAAAAATGCAATCAGTCATATTCGTAACAACAGTAGAATGTTCAATTCTCTCTAATTCTGTTAAGTCAAGGTCAATTGAGTTTTACACCAGGAATGCCTAAAGCTCACAGTAAATACTTGTTTTAGAAAAACTCCGTTCATGCGGTGATATGTCCTGGCACTGTTTTTACTGCGCATTATACAATTCCTATTAGAATCTTGTAAACAATGTTTGTCCATTACAGCCATACTTAATCCATTCATGCTATTATGTTGTTCTGAAGACATTAAACTCTATGGAAGAGTGTTTAGATTGTGTAGCTAAGATGTATTTTTCCAGCAAAGAAAAGCATGTCTATTAAAAATAATTAATGTGAAAAGTGGACATATGGAAGAGGACATTTCAAGAGACATACAGAGAGAGTTACATTTTTAAAGATTGTAATAATCAATTGTCTATATAGATTCATAGGATAAACAAGAGCCCAAAGAAAATGGAAATTCATATTCAATCGACCTTGGGACACTGTCAACAAAAGGTATCAAGAACACTTAAATAAAGAATTTATTAGTACAGTTTTGTGATTTTAACCCTTAGATATAGAATAGAGTGAAGTAACATGGTTGCACTTTATTTTACAGTATGTACATTTACGATGTATATACGATGCACAGGCTACTGTATGTACATTTAGATCTGTAAAATAAAATGCTGGTTCAAGTCCAAGTTCACCACCTTCACCGCTACCCACCTTACTGCAGATGGCTTACCATTGTAAGGTGAGGTGTACAACTTATAATGAGCTGCAAGCATGTAGAAAACAACGTGAGACAAAAAGCCCAAGTTTGTAAGAATAGAACAAATGAACTTCATACTGAATATATTATTTTCCAATGCAATTTCAATTTATAATTTTAATCATTTAAAAAAACTGTCTCACATTGTTTTTAGAAAGTGTTTATATAAAATACTTTCACAAAATATGGACTCATATACAGTAGCTTTTGAAGAGTTGAGAAAATGACCATATGTTTTCAAACATATAAGTAGGTTCATTTTAAGGAGTTTAACGGTGAAGTTTCAGAAAAGTTGGTGTAGTGTAAATGTGTATCATATCAAACAGATATAAAAGAAAAAAGGTACTGTGTACCTGTAATTAACAATTACTGTTTATCATAAAAATAACATGTTCAAATATAGCTGCAAGCAGCAATTTTGGGGTAAAGCCTTTTAACGGTACAAAAGAGAATACATGCAGACTTTTCTATATATAAATGTTTGTAACTGAACCTGTATGATTTTAAAAATGGTAAAAGAAAACCATTGGTCTGAAATAAGTTGCAATGTTTTGTGTCTTTTCAATTAAACGTCTGTGGAGAACAGCACTTTTTGGTTGCTAACATTCTTCGAAAAATCTTATTTGTGTTTAACAGAAGATTTCACAAAGATTTGAAATGACTAGAGGGTAAGTAAATGATAACTGAATTGTCATTTCAGATTTATTCAAACTATCTCCTTTATTATTATTATTATTGTTGTTTTTATTACTATTTATTGTTCTGGACACTATACACCTGTCTGGTAAAATGCAAGAACTCTTCAATTATAAATGATTCATCCAGTTATCTGAAACAGGCATATAGAAACAGCACAGAGGTTTTAATGGGATGGCAGCCAAAAAAAATAGGAAAAATAATACCAAGAATTCACAATATATAGATAGTGTATAGAAAGAAAGGGTTAAGGTTGAATACACACTCACTTGCTCCAGGAACCACAAGCAGGTATAAACCATCTAACGTTGCAACCACTGCCTCATTGTAAAGGTTTTTCCAAGGAATCTTCAGCGTCAGTTTACCTAGACAAAAATTCAATTCAGTGTAGCTTAAGGAAACCCAATAGTGTGTAATTTTCATTAAAGCAGGCATTTTAAAATCCACAGTTTTATGTGTCTACCAGGTAAAAACTCTTTAAGGTTTGCTTATTGGATAGTAGCCACCGGATAGTTTTACTAGAACAAAATAAAAATTTTGCAAAATCCAGCATGAACCTTCACTAGACCATCATGTCTTTCCTGTTATCTTATAACTTTTAACAACCTGAAATTCTGGCAACATGTCTATCAAGTGATAAACGGATGACCTATTGAACAATCTCCCTCTTGACACAAAGACAACTTTGCTGTGATGTTTGTTAATACAGAATAAAACTTTTTTCATGGATTTCTAAGGGCTGTAAAATTTCACCACAGTGTCATGTTGCTCATGTAATTTCTCACACTAACAAAACCCATCTAACTTTTTTAACATCCAGATAATATCAAAGTGTTTAGTCATTAATGAAAGAAATATCAAATATGTTAAAGGAGCTGTAAAAGCAAAGAGAAATTTGACTAATATTCAATATTTATTATATGCATTAATACACAAATAAATAAACATTTAAATGCTTCATAAGATGTCCTTATAAATTACTCTCTTTTAGTCTGCTTTGTGTCTTTACATTGACAATGGTGTGAGAAAAAAATATTCACATAAGTCAGACTTTAAAGGCTAAACTAAGTCAGTAACCATAATCAAACATAAGCGTAATACTACGGGAAGAGCAACTCATCAAATACAGACGATGTTTTGACAACAGCCCAGTTGCTGTGCTTCCAAATTAACAACACACAAGTCTGATACCGTAGACAGAAAAATTACATTTAACACATACAGTATGTGACATAGCACAGAGAATGTACTAATAGCTCAATTGAAGAAAATACATTAGAATTAGTAATTAAATAAAGTTGAGTACTCACCAATTTGACCAGCCTTCACTTTAAAAGGAACATCAAATTCACTCTAAAAGAAAAACAAAATGGGTTTCCATGTAAAATATTATTGCAACTTTGCTCTCCTGTTTAAATTAGTATTTATCCTCCAAAATTAAAATTCTGTCATCATTTACTCACACTCTTACAATTTCAGAACTACATGACATTCTTCCGCAGAATACAAAATAAAATATTATGAAGAAAGTTGGTAACTGAACAGCAGTGGTACTAATTCACTTATATTTTATGAACACAAAATTGGTGTCAATTACCAGCATTTTTCTTAATATCTTCTGTGTTCTGTGCTCTGGTTTGAAATATCAAGAGGTTGGTACATTTTTTGGGTAAGCTACTTTGTCAAGTAAAATATTTTCTAAAGTAAAAAAAACTTCAAAAACCTTAAAAACAAAAATTAATTGATTCTTGGTGAATGATTGGCATGGATTGGCACTGTCCAGTTCACACTTACCAAAGCATTCTCTTTGACCCTCAGGTTCTCTAAGACAACATTTCCTAAAAAAAAAGATTTAAAAAAACATTTTATTTCTTATATTGACTTTGAAAGATGACATGAGCTCAAAATTAAGGAATGAATCGTATGGCATGTTACAACCTTTAAAATAAACATCACACACATCTAATAAACAAACACATAATAGCCAAATTACTTCATTCAAATGCATGTGACTACAAACTATGCCTGGAATTTAACTGAAAGAATCTAGTTAGAGCCTTAACATCTCAAGTAAAGTAACGATACAATAGCACACAGTACTAGATAAGTGTAGTGGTGGGGAAGTGGGGAAGTCATTGCCATGTTAGAGAGTTTGCCTCCTAGAGTTGTGGGTTCAAGTCTTGGGGTGGCAAGATCATGACTTAGGTGCTCTAGGCCAAGGCATCGAACCCTCAACTGATCCCCTGGCACTGCAGCATAAATGGCTGCCCACGGTTGGTGTGTGTGTGTGTCTGAGTATAGGTCACCATCCTTAGTTGTATGTATATCTAACTTTCTCTAGTTTCTGTAAATGCCTTTAATGAAAAATGAACAAGCAAATGAGATATACACAATAGGGTGCCTGATATTTTAAGGCATTTTAAAGCTTAAATCCAATCAACTGTTACAGATTATGTACACTAGATTATTTACTCTTGAATGTGGCTTCAAGTGGATTTTCAGTGAGATTATAAACAGTGTTAAGATCTGGAGAAAGATGTAGATGTGGAGATGATTTGTAATGCATATTTATCATCATATCAGGATATTAAATATAATAAATCTTTGTTCTCTTTTAATTCCCATAAAGGAAGTTGATCTTGAACTCCTTAAGACACAATGAAACACAATATTGTCTACAGAGGTGTGTCAATAGGATTCATCTTGAGTTTAAATGCATAATGTTTTGCTCAAGGTTCATCAGAATAAGATGAAGAAGAAACAATGTTTGCTAGAATAACAATGGGCATTCCTCGTATTAAACTTGTTTATCTTATCTATTAAATTAACTCTATACTGCACAAAGGTCCTATATAATACCTCAGAAGCAGATGTTTAGATGATTTAAGGAAACCCTGATTGAATAACACACAACATTATGATTGTTTTTAAACATTGACAGCCTGTGTGGTTCTATACGATCTTACCTCCCCATATGCCAATCTTCAGCTGAGACTTATCCAGATTTTCCACATAATCTCCTATAAACCTGTTCAAAAGGTCGCTGACTAAAGACTCGAACACCATGTTGTCTATAGGAGAGCAGAGACCCTGTCACAGGGCACGCGCTAAAACGCATTCGATGAGGTTACTTCCCCGGGTGACAGCCACATCGACCTGCTCGGTGATCAACTCACACGGTCTGAATAAGAATCGCCGCCGCTTATGTCAATACGAACAGGCTGGCTAGATGATATAAGATAAATCGATTGGGAAGCAAAAATGATGCTTATTTGTTTATCACACTAGAGATGTTAAGAGAAGTTTATGTGTAAGACTTTATAAAAGTGCTTTATACTTTGGATTGACGTGTTTTACGTTTTTAATGCTTACTAGGCTTATTTTAGGCTAAGATGTTGATAAAAACTGTAAAAAAAAATTCTAAACATGGAATTTGATTGCTTATATTCCTTGGAAATTTAACATAGTGTCAGCAAATAGATCTTTGCAGTCCTAAAAATCACCCCAAAATTAATATTTCATCACCCTTGAGTCATTTCTGTCACATAGTAAATAATTTATAAAAGCATACATGCATGG